>CAUYQV010107834.1:0-12472 GCA_963574575.1 Galagoides demidoff
TTTAAAATAATAACTAAGAAAATGACATGAAGGCTATGTTAACCAGTTTGATGGAAGTGTTTTGGATTGTGTGTGAAAACCCCACACTGTACCCCAGAAGTGCATTAATGTACATAGTTACCATTCAATAAAAAAAAAGAAAAGAAAAAAGAAAGTGAAGTTACAGAGACAGGAAATCACATGAAATGAAAGGAAATAGTGCAATACTGTCTCCCTTTTCTCCAAATTCCTTAGATAACTCAAGCCACAACCCAAACAAGACACCCAAATTCAGATATTATGTAAATGATTATATATTTAATTTCTTATTGCTATATTTCCACATGCTGTCACTGATAGTTCTGCTCTTTGTTTTATGTCAAAGTCTCTTTTATGGTCGACTGGAGTCATGGTGGGCAAGACAAACATTTGTTGAAGTCATTCCATGAGCCAAACATTTAAGTTTTCTCATTTTTCCCACACAACCCTGTAGGGAAAGTATTGATTTTTTTTTCCTGTTTTACAGGGTACCTGATCAGTTTTCCTGAGCCATACATCTGGAAAGAGGAAGAAATTGGATTCCATTCCTTTGCCTCCCTGGAAGATCCTGAGCAGCCTCATTTTTAGAAGATGCGCTTCCAGGGCTTAAGAAATGGTCATAACACACTCCCCGGCTATTGTGGCCCCCCAGGGCCTCACTCCACAACCTCTCTGAGTGATGAAGGTGACAGAGGAGATGAAATCCCAGCCTTTGTGCCAACAAACCTGTGTGTATAGCCCCATAAGTTGGCTGATCCCTGAAGTAGTGAGTGGGCCCAGGCAGAAACTCAAGTGTTGCCCTTGGGACAGGTCAGCTGGAGGGAAGGAAAGTGTAAGCAAGTGCACTTTACATTTTATCTGCTTGAATCTGGAAAACAAACATTCATGGTAGGGAATACTATCTTCTTTCTGACCTAGATGTCAATCCAAGGCCCAGTTTACTGATATCCTAAGTTACAGACCAAGGACTCTGAGCCTAGAATTGTTCTAACACTCAATCTTTTCCCATCGTGTCCTGTGGAATATGGGCTTTGAATGCTCTCTGTCTATCTGCCAGTAGAATGGCAATTCCTCTACCCCAGAAGTATTCTTCAAACATTTATAATTCACCACTTTGCCTTTTAATAATAAAATCAATGACCATTCAAAACACTTGAATTGTAAACATGAGAAATAGAAATATAGAGTGGGAAATGACTGTTCACATATATTACAGACATTGAGTTAATGATCGTGATATAGAAGAAGATGACCGTATGGCTTCATATGGTCCCAATTTATCCTTGTTGTTTAAGAGTACACCTTTCACTTTTAAAAGCGTCAGTTCAAACAATAAATTATTTGGTCATCTTTGATATAAAGAATTCTGTTTTGCTAGTAAAAGCTGGATAAAGGGTAACTTTCAATTTTCATAAAAGGCCATATGAATTCCCAAAAAACCTATGAATAGTAACCCAAATAAAACACAGAAATAAAAATAAAAATCTTAAGATCTCCTAAAAGAAAAAGAAAAGAGAAGATTAATGACTCCTTTTTTGCTGAAGAATAGAGACACATCGGTGTACATCTAGATCATGAGTACATATGTGTTTGGTGCCTTTTGCATAGAAGTACTTACATATGCCAGTACATTTTATGTTGTTAGAAACATTAGTAGAATATATTAGCACTCCATTAAAAATGTTTATCTTGGGGGGTACACCAAGCACAATTTCATTTTCTATTACACATTTCTGTACACTTTGATGTCTTTGAAGCGTGTGTGTGTGTGTGTGTGTGTGTGTGGTGCCAAAAAAATGCATAGACATTTTAAGAGATCTTGTTGATTCTCTTAAAATCAATCACTTCCAGAAGGGTACAAGTCTCAGGTAAAATGGATGTATGTAGCATGTTAAGTACACTTAACCAATAATGGTAACATCAATTCAATTTGAAAAGTAATGCACACATAACATGTCTTAAAATGTGCATACAGTTTTGGCACCCTCTGTATACATGCATACACACAGATATCAATTTTGTAATTCAGAAAGTAACCAAAATAAAATTTTCAAAGCACAGGAAAAACTTTTTTACAATCTGATTCACACAACTGATGTTATAGAAATAATTCACTTGGAGAAACAGTCACTACTAAGCATAAAAAGCAGATGTACACTGTATGTGCGATATGATTGGTTCTACTTATTGTTGATAATACTGTCATGTGTATGAGTAAGTACATGTTATAAAGCAAATATGTCTAAAAGGATATCACCCAAAACACAAAATACACAGAGAGAGAGAGAGAGAGATGTACACTCCCTCAGAGACACTCACACTGGCAGCTTTCTCTTCATTTGAGACAGGGGTGGAACTTCCTGTCGGGAGCTCAGAGAACCAGGCAGCAACTGATTCTGCGGGAAAGGCTGCCTATGCCATTCAAGCCTCCAACAAGCCCTGTTTGGTGAGTCAGGCCAGAGGCCCCTCCCTCCTTAAATCCTTGCAGAACCAACTCCCAGTGTCTCAGAGATGTAGTTCTGGATTTGACCAGCAGATGGCAATTATCTCACTATCTATTATACCTTTGCTGCAACAGAAAAGCATCGACTTCTACAAGGAGAAAGATTACTAATCCTCGTGACCTCTTAATAACAGGTTATGAAACATGTACACTATGATCCAAAAGATATTTGAAAGAAATATATGGCTAGGAAGATATAGAAAGGGTATATTCTCTTTTATTTTGTGATTTCCAAGTCTGCAGCTCCCTTGTTCATGCATTCTTCCAGGAAAATACTCAAAGAAACAGACACTTTCCTCTGAGCTGTGTTACATTTCTGTACATGACTTCCTCAAGGATGAAGTGGTGGTATGGTGGATTATCTTGCTAAACTGTATGCTTAGCTCCTTTCTCTGCTTTTTTGTCTATCTACTTGTCTCATCTTGCCAAACTGGGTTTTCTGATCCGTGATTTTGCTGAACTTTGTGGTTATCTTTGCTAAGAAGGATTGCCACTGTATTTTGCTGGCCAGGGACCACAAAATCTTACTGAGGGCTCAGTTTTATGAAGTAAATTGGACAAATGCTTATTGAAGTCTAATTATGATTGGTGCATAATTAATTTTTATAAAAGAGAGGGCTTCCTTTACTCCTTTCTGCCAGAACCAAGTGGTAGATTTCAGGGATGATTTGGGGCTTACCTCACTCTTGGTAGTATGACCCATACAATTTAGAATCCCTGTTGTCCGTTATCCTAAATATCCTCTCTGAAAAGGGAACTTTATCTACTTCAAGTCAGAGTTTCCTTCCCAAATCACAGGAATCTCTGGGGGCTAGAGAAGATAAAAAGCAAATAAGATGATACATATAATTCTTATGTTCCGTGTGTTTTCCTGTATTTCCAGTATTCTGTTTTCTGAACAGGCCACTTAAGTCAGGAGATAGGTCTCAGTCCCAGTGACAGACGTAACCCAGTCACTTTGTGACAAATTTGGGTAAATCCCTTCACCTCTTTCTGACATCAGCTATCTGAATTTCACCTTCCCTTTCTCTCGACGATCCAGGGTTGTGCAAGAGAAAAATGAGATATATATTATAATCAAGTTTCTGTGACTGTAGGAAATCAGCACAAGATGACATCAAGAGGCAAGTTAGAACTAATCACTGCCAATCTCACAGATCTTAGACTCATTAGCACTGGGTACCAGTTCTAGTTTTATGAGAAGGATGTGAAGGTATTTTAAAGCTTACTGAAGTTTTTGGTTATATTTTACTACAAGATGAAACCCAAATAAGCATTTTATGGAATCAGAGTTCGCTTAAGTCCCCATCAAACTAAAGTATATCCAATCCCTTGGGAGACACCATCATTCTGCCTTCCTATTTTATCTACGGTGTTAGTCGTCTCTCAGTTAGAGGTCCCTTTTCTATACTCATATGGCAGTGGTGTAATGAACTATTATTTTTATTTTTTTTATTTTTTTTTTTTTGAGACAGAGCCTCAAGCTATCCCCCTGGGTAGAGTGCAATGGCATCACAGTTCATAGCAACCTCCAACTCCTGGGCTCAAGCGAGTCTCCTGCCTCCGCCTCCCAAGTAGCTGGGACCACAAGCACCTGCCACAACGCCTGGCCATTTTTTTTTTTTGGTTGCAGCCATCATTGTTGTTTGGCGGGCCGGGCTGGGGATTCGAACCCGCCACCTTAGGTGTATGTGGCTGGCGCCTTAGCCGATTGAGCCACAGGCACCGAGCCTGAACTATTATTTTTAGAGATGGAGTCTGGCTGTGTTGCCCACACTGGCCTCAAACTCTAGGTTAGAGAGATCCTCTCACCTCAGCCTCCCAAATATCTGGGATTAAGGATGGGTGAAGTGACAGAGAAATCATATTTTTAAACACAGACTGAGGTTGCGCTTCAAAACAGACCTCCATTTCCATGAAGCCACACACCTGTATAAAGAGATTGTCATTAATCACGTATTTTTAACTGACTCCACACACAGTTTATGACCCTCATAAGAGCACAAAGATCCTTATTTTATAATCACAGTTAATATATTCAGGTTTTGGCTCGGCGCCTGTGGCTCAATTGGCTAAGGCGCCAGCCACGTACACCTAAGGTGGCGGGTTCGAATCCCCAGCCCAGGCCCGCCAAAACAACAATGATGGCTGCAACCAAAAAATGGCCAGGCGTTGTGGCAGGCATCTGTGGTCCCAGCTACTTGGGAGGCGGAGGCAGGAGACTCGCTTGAGCCCAGGAGTTGGAGGTTGCTGTGAGCTGTGATGCCATGGCACTCTACCCAGGGGGATAGCTTGAGGCTCCGTCTCCAAAAAAAAAAAATATATATATATATATATATATTCAGGTTCTACTTGATTTTCCCCTTAACTTTTTGTTAGGCATAATGCCAACTCAAAGACAGATAATAGTTCTATTTCCTGAACATTTTCAAAAAATATGCTCTATATTATGCTATCTCTCTATATAATATTCTGTTACATAAAATAGATGGCTTATATCTTATTTTTTGTGATTTTCTTTATTTTTAGAGACCCCTTTAAAACAGAGTCCCACCACCGAAGTATTTAATGAGTCATTGTACATTTTTGTCCACTTAACAAGAGAGGAGACAAAAAAAAACAAAAGGCTGAGTAGTAGGCAAAATGAAGCAATAAATTATAGGATATAAAATATTTAGGCTTCTTGACAGTGACATCGAATTCACTTGGTTTCACAGGTGATAAAATGGAGTTTAGAGAGGTTCAGTGACTTACTCAAGATCAGACAGCTAATGAATGAGAAAGAACTAAGATCGTTCTAGCATGCCAGAAATAAATAAATGTATTTCCATTTTGTTATACATTAGCACAATTTTTTTTTAAATCACCTGGTTTATAAATGGAGGATTTACAGTCGAGGCTCTGTAGTATCCTGGAAGAAACATAGAGCAGGCAGTCAGGAAGACACTTGTTTCCAGCTCTGTTTATCCACTTGGTAGATGTGTGGCCCAAAACAAGGTGCTTCACTTCTCTGGGCCTGAGTATTTTAATCCATGGAATTGAGGTGACAATTCCCCATGCCAGAGTTATGAGTATGAATACATCAGATTATTTCCCTTATAGAAAATACATAAGGGAGGAATCACAGTGTCAGGCATACTACAAATGCTCAGAGTTACTTGGCCTGTCTTGTGAGCAAAATACCCAACTGAAATCCTGCCATGGACTAGGGTGAGGAACCTATAAAAGAGGCACTTCCTTTCAAGGAAGTACTTACCCTCAGGTTTATACAGGTGCAACTGTAGCCTTTGCACAACACTGAAAGTGAATCCTTAAATTTTGTGCTCTAGATACTTCAATCACCTCACCCTAGTTTGGCCCTGGTGGAGAAGACTAATAATAACAATAAAGGGGAAAATGTACTGAGCCCACACTATGTGCTAGTCGTATGCTAAGAATGTTCCATTCGTTAGCTCTTTAATTCTTCCCTACCACCACATAGAACAGGTAGTATTATCCCTTGTTTAGAGGCAAGGATACAGAAGCTTTGAAGATTAAGTAACTTGTTCAAGATCATGCAGCTATTGGCAAAGTTGTAGTGATAGACTGTGTGTCTCCAAAATCCATGTTACTAACCAATTACAGATACCATTACTCTGTTACAGAAATGAGTTGAAAGATGTGAAATGACTTACCCAAGGTAAGCTCACCACTCAGCTGGTTGCCAGATCCCGAATCATTTGCATCTCAAAGAAAACATTCCTCAAACAGAGCCACTGTCATGCTTTGTTCTTCTATAACAACTTGTCTTTTGAGAAATCTATGGGAAATGTCTATGCAATTAATCTAGAGGGGAAATAAAGGAAAATGGCCTGATTTTAGTGTGCCACCTATATCATGTGCATACTATGGCGACTGATGCCACAGTCCTTCATATTATTAATTGAAGGACCAAAATATGCCACTTGGCTAAGATGTCTAAGCAAGGGAGTCCCATGGATTAACTGGTACCTGAGATGGTGTAAGGTTCAAACACTGATGTTGCAGTCTGGGGAGTGAGATGAGAACGAACATAACATTTGTAAAATTTCTTCTACATAAGGTTAAACAGTATATTTGACTTCCTTTCTCCTTAAGAACTACCATTTGAAGTGGCTAATATTATCTCCATTAAATAGAGGAAGAATATAAGATTAATAAGTTAAGTAACTTACCACAAATCTACAGGCTTATAATTGACAGAGGAAGGACTTAAAATGTGCATTGTCTCTAAGGTGCTAACTCTCTCCCAAAGGACCTCCTAAGCTTTGAGTCTAATTGTTCAGAAGGCTGGAATTTCCCTAGAGATGGTCGGGACAGTAAAGAATACACTCCAGTGCATTTTAAAATATCTGCCATACTGCTTTCTAAATCAGAAATTTAAATATAGATTTATAAATACATATTGAGAGGCAGAAATCTCACAGAAGAGTATTATTGACATAAAATGTGGAAAAATCAGTCACAACTAATAGTTATAGAAGTGAAAATAAGAACAAAGAGATATAATATATGTTGGAAAAAAATCAATTCAGAGTATTATAAATATATGATCTCATTTACAAAGGTATATAAAATTATATGTGCATTTGTATAATCTGTTGGTATATCAAAATTAATATTTCATTGGCAGGGGAAAACACCTGGAAGGACACGTAACCCACCAGTAATAGTGATTGGTGTCATGAAGTGAAAGGGCTGTGAGGCAAGAGGTTAGAGGCAAAAGTTACATTTTATTTTCGAATACCCTATTACATTATTGTTTCATTTGTTTAAATAATAACACATTGATTTCATAATCAAAAGAAATAACTCTACTGATACTTTCAACTCACAGAAAACAGCTGGTTTCAAGGGGAATCATAAAATTGACAATGTATCTGTATTGACATGAAAAGGTGTTCAGGTACCCTATTAAGTGGGGAAAATCCTATTACAGACTATACAGTAAGAGCCTGTTATTTTTAATAAACTGTGGTATATGTATCCCATGGAATACTATTCAGCCATTAAAAAGATGGAGACTTTGTGTCTTTTTTATTTACCTAGACCGATTTGAAGCACATTCTTTTTAGTAAAGTATTAGAGGAATGGAAAAGCAAATATTCAAGGTACTCAATACTAACATGAAACCAATAAATAAACAACTACACACCCACACGAGAGAAAAACACAAGTATATTCAAGTGAGGGGGAGAGGAGGAAGACAAGGAATTAGTGAGCTCTCACCTAAAGATCACACCGTAAGGGTATACAGCACACCCCTTGAGTGCAGGGCTTACCTACAGCTTGAACTTTACCTTAGAAATGCAAACAAAGTAACCTAATCATTTGTACCCTCATATTAATCTGAAATTAAAAAATGATAACAATAAAAAGATCCTGTTATTTCAAAATAAATCAATGTATACATAAAGCATGTTAAAATAAATAACCCCACGTATTTATACACAAATTCTCTCTGAGAAATACACACGCACACACAATATCTCCTCGTGAGATGGAGCTGGAGCTGTCCATTCACCTGCTCTCAAGTCTGAGGCAGTTGCTGAGTTTCCTAGCAATATTTTTCCTCCAGGAAATTTTCAGAAAGCTGTCTCACAAAATGGAACACCAATAGCTCTCTCATTCCTAAACTTCATGCTGTATAATACCTAAACTGCGACTCTTATTGATGGTCATAAGTATTTTTAAAACTTTATTAAAAGAAAAAAATAATGATTTTCTAGTGGTAAAAATATTTTTAAAATCAGCTTAAAAATCAGATATACCAAATTATTTTCAAAAGAAAATATAGATAGAAACACCTCCCAAAATCTCTTATTCTTTTGTTTACTTATTCATTCATGCATTCATGCATTCTTCCATTCACCGTATGTATAGTGTTTGAGTATCTTCTGTGTGCCAGTCGCCATCAGTCTAAATCTATCACTACCATTTCTCTTCATCTTCCCTGAACTCTAAAAACATATGGTCTATGCTCTACTAGATATGCCTAGTGTTAGTGTTCACCTGTACACCCATGATCAGGCTCAGATGTTGTATCCCACCAGCATAAATCAAGGAGTCTGGGAAGCCTGGAAGAGTACCCTCTAATGCCCTCGACCCTTTTGGCACCAGGAACCAGTTTCATGGAAGACAATTTTTCCAGGGACTAGGGGTAGGGGGATGGTGGTTTTGATATGAGTCTGTGAGCAATTGATTTATTATGGTCTCTGTGCAGTCAAACCTCTCTGCTAATGATAACCAGCATTTGTCGCCATTCCCCAGTGCAAGCATCACTGCCTCAGCTCCACCTCAGGTCATCAAGCATTAAATTCTTCCAAGGGGCGCACAACCTAGATCTCTCACATGATCAGTTTACAGTAGGGTTCGGGCTCCTATGAGAGTTTAATCCCACTGCTGATTAGACAGGAGGCAGAGCTCAGGCAGTGATGCCAACAATGAGGAATGGCTATAAATAACAGGTGAAACTTTGCTAAGTAGCTCACTCACCACTCACCTTCTGCTGTACAGGCCTGTTTCCTAAAGGCCACATCCCTGGCGGTTAGGGACTAGAGCTCTAAAGGGGAGAGGGGGTAGAGACATCCTTATACTTTGAGTATTTCACTCATACATTCACTTTTTTACATAGCAATAATTTGTTCTCTTCTCCTGATTGGAGCTCACTGTCAAGGTGGTGTAGAAAGAATTAAGGATGAGAAAACTCTTAGGAGGTCTCATCCTTGGTTTCTCTCATGGATATGAACAACAGAGTTCAGGCACTTTCCACAGTTGTCCTGCTTAGTTCACACAGTTTTCCGGAAATGGCCAACTGCAGCTGGGTAGTGGATTTCCACACAGGATATTCCCAAGGATATACCAGGTCATGGAGTATTTCCTGCTTGTTATATCTGGCTGAGATCTCACATTAGCTCCAACCCTCTTTTAGCTAATTTCTTATCTCCCTAGTCTTACTTTAAAAATCATCCCCTGTGGGAAGTGTTCCCACCATATACCTAAGACCAGTTGGGTGTTTGTGCTGTCTGCTCTGCTCAAGCAGCACTCTGACTTGTCTTACCTTATCACCTACAAAATTTCATTTTTGCTGGTTTCACTGTCTTCCCCTTTAGACTGCAAGCTCCAGAAGGGCAGGAACTGCGTCTGTGTTTTGTTTATCACTGTGATGTGTTACACCTCTCAGGTTTCTCATCTATGATTTCATTGAGCTTCAAAAGTGGTGTCAGTTTTTAAAGATGACTTTTGCTATAGCAAAAAGTGCCTTTTAAAGTTTTGTTATAATTTAACCTGATTTAGGACATATCAAGTGAGTTTCCCACACACTATTAAAATTATAGTAGAGACATATTGATTTGAAAGAGCACCCTACAATATCTCACTGACAGACCTTTGTTCTTTACTTTTGCATGGTATCTTATAACACCTAGCCATAAAAGAAAACATTAATACAAAAAGATTAAAAAAACATGAATCTTTCATAATGCAACTGAGACATTTCTCTATAATAACAATGAGATTTAATTATTCCCTATCTCTAAAAGTGGTTTGCATTTAGAATAGATCTAGTTCATTTATGTGTTTGCCCTCTTCCTGCCTCTGAAATTCATATGAGCGCTTTTTAGATTTTTATGAATAAACTTTGATGACCAGTTGAAAGTGTGCACATGCGTGCTTGTGAGTGTTTGTGTATCCCCATATCACTTACCTATGTTTCTACCTACCCCATTCACTGACAGATATCCTTTGTGTTCTCTTTACCTTTCTGTAAGTTTACACGGGTGGTAAAGAGCAAAACCACGTATTTAAGTTGATGAGTTTTATTGTTTCCATACACTTGTGCACATCCTTAGCTATTTCCTTAGGGTACATTTCAAGACATGGAATTGCTGCCTCAAATGGTATACACATGCTTAATTTAATTCCCCACCTACCACCCAGAAAAGTTCTACCAATTTAAAGTCTATAAACTGGAATTAAGTGAAAAAAAGCCTCAGGGAAGTGAGGAGCATGGCTGTGCTGATGTCCTTTTAGAAAGTGCAGGCCTTAGATTCCACTGAACAGAAGCTTTGAGTCAATCTCTGAGTGGTAAATCGGGAAAGGCAATATTAAACATAAACTCATAGTGAAGCAGCATGGGGATAATTAATTCATGGCACGAAAGGCAGGAGTTGGAGTCAGTAGCCACGGGTAAAGAATATATATAACTATTTTTAAAACCTTGCATTATCATGATTATGAGAAAAATTGTCCCTATAGACCAGCACCACATTTAGATAAAATAGATCCAAGTTTTCAATGAACCAATGTGTGGATCTTATTATTAAAGATAATAATCTCTCCATCCATGTTCTCAGCAGAAAGAGACCGTTCTGATCACTGTTGACAGAGGTTTTCTAAAAGGAGGATTCCTAGTGTTCTCCTTACCAGAACACTTGAGTTTTTGATAAGCAGAGCAAGTCTTGGCCTTTCAAGATGCTGCAGATGCCTGTTCTGAATGTTTTGTGCCTCTCTTAAAACCTCAAACGTGTTACTCTCATGCTTCAGGGTCCAAAAGAAAGAAAGGTTCAAGCAAATGACTCGGTACAGATTGCTGATTTTAATGCTGGACTTGGTCTGGATTGGTCCCCAAGAGAAACCAGTGCATAGCAAAAATTTTATATAAAGGCCGGGTGACTAATGCAGAAAGCAATTAAGCGATTCCAAGCACTCTGTCTGCCTTACACCCTGGAAAGAAAGTGATTTATTTTCCTCCTTGAACGTAAGCGTTTCTTTTTTCTTTTTCAGCAGATATAATTTGGCATAACAGGGTCCCTCTGAAAACAGTATGACTCAGCCAGATGCTGTAGAAAGAGGCCCGAAAAAACAGGTTTGTTCCATTAAATTACATGAGAATTTTCAAGAGGCAGACACAGGCATTACATAATGTCATTTGACCATGAGGGCTAGACTTTTGCATTATACTTCAGACTCTCCTAGAGTAATTGAAATATTTTGTAATTACCATCAACGTTTTTTTCATACTTTACTTCATATTACTTTTTGTAATTTTCGGTTAAAGATAAAGTTTTTTAAATGCTCAAGGTATAAAATAAGAAGGGAAATAGCAAGGAAAAAATATCATGATGAACTGGGTTTTATATCAGTCCTCTCTAACCTTTTCTCAAGTAAAATTTCAGTGCTCAACAAAATGTCATTTTCTATGCTCCCATTTTCTTTTCCTTTTTAAATATATCTCCATTTACTGCATTCAAAATGAGTGAATCATGGCCTGGTTATCCTTATTAAAGGATAACTTTAATTATTTTAACCTTTATCATTTAAAGATCTCACAGAAAAGATTCCTTTCAGAGTCAAACCCCTAATGTATAAGGATATAACAAAGACATAAAGTTATATGGAAAGTACTGAACTCATACATAGGAGGGAATAAAAAGGATAAATACACCGTGATGATCAACATGGTTCTCTTAGTTTTGTGGTTGACGAGATAGGAGCTAGAAGAGGTTTGGCAACTGGCCACCAACAGAGATGATTGGTGGATGAGAAAGGACCAGGTATCAGAAATGAAAAACAGCATTTCTAGGGATTCTAGAACATTGACAAGTATTTTCCACTGTTCCTGTGCTAGATATCCAAGGTACTTTTAACTTCTTACCACCACAGATATATCCTTGTACATATTCCCTTACTTAGCTATATAAAAAATGACTCAGAGGGCTCGGCGCCTGTGGCTCAATCAGCTAAGGCGCCAGCCACGTACACCTAAGGTGGCGGGTTCGAATCCCCAGCCAAGGCCCACCAAACAACAATGATGGCTGCAACCAAAAAATGGCCGGGCGTTGTGGCGGGCGCCTGTGGTCCCAGCTACTTGGGAGGCGGAGGCAGGAGACTCGCTTGAGCCCAGGAGTTGGGGTTGCTATGAGCTGTGATGCC
>CAUYQV010107835.1:0-12930 GCA_963574575.1 Galagoides demidoff
GGCCTTTAAAAAGCGTGATTCAGAAACCAGAGAAGAAAAGATGGCTGGATTTGACTATGATACCAGTCCACATTCTTTCTTTTTTTTTTTTTTTGAGACAGAGCCTCAAGCTGTCCCCCTGGGTAGAGTGCTGTAGCATCACAGCTCACAGCAACCTCCCACTCCTGGGCTTAAGTGAGTCTCCTGCCTCAGCCTCCCAAATAGCTGGGCCCACAGGTGCCCGCCACAATGACTGGCTATTTTTTGATTGCAGCCATCATTATTATTTGGCGGGCCCGGGCTGGATTCAAACCTGCCACCTTAGGTGTATATGGCTGGCGCCTTAGCCACTTGAGCCACAGGCGCTGAGCCAAAGGGTCAAGTTTTATTCCTTGAGAGTAGATTTGATGTATTTGGAAACCAGTGTGGTAAGTTAGCTTAACCCATTTTTCAACAGTGCCAATGATGTAATGAGGTGCCTTTTTAGTGTTATTTAAGCATTAAAAGTGGTTTAGAAGCATCACGTCGCTCATGTGGTAGTTCTGGGTGGGACGTGGTTAGAATACGGAGCTATTTCCCAGACACGGGATCCTGCATTTGGACACTGGCTTCCTTCTGATGGGAACACCGGGCCTAGTGCCTCCAGGTTGTCCATTCAGCCTATCTGCCACATCAGGGAACTGAGTTCCATGGTAGCAATTCCAGCAATGTTCTGAGCAGTGGCAGGCTTAGAGGATAAGAATAGAACCTCATATCTCCCTGGGCATCAGCTTAGCAGGGCAAGTCTTATTCAGATTTGTAAATGTTGGAATACTAACTATGGCAGTAGGGAAACATTTTTTTGTAAAGGGCCAGATAATAAATATAGGTTTTGCAGGTCACATAGTCTTTGTCTTAAGTAATGAACTCTGCCATTTTTATGTGAAAACAGCCATAGCTAATACGTAAACAAATGAACTGGGCAATGTTCCAATAAAACATTATTCATG
This sequence comes from Galagoides demidoff, assembly GCA_963574575.1. Lineage (NCBI taxonomy): Eukaryota > Metazoa > Chordata > Mammalia > Primates > Galagidae > Galagoides > Galagoides demidoff. Next base: position 969 of record CAUYQV010107835.1, read on the forward strand.
GGTACTGAAATTTGAATTTCATACATATTTTGTATTGCAAGAAATACTATACTTCTTGACTTCTTTTCAACCATTAAAAAAACGTTAAAACTGGCAGTGCCCATAGCTCAGTGGGTAGGGTGCCGGCCACATACACCCAGGCTGGCAGTTGCAAACCCCGCCCAGGCCAGCTAAACAACAATGACAACTGCAACAACAACAAATGTTAAGACCATTCTTAGCTTATGGGCTGAAGGAAAATAGGGTGGCCCTGTTAGGGTGTGAAGGCCATAGCTTATTGGCCCCTAGCTTAGGGTTTATAAATCTTGTATGTTGTTTCTCTTCTAATTATTTTTTCTTTTTTTACATCAAAAAAAAAACTTGAAGTTTTTGAACATGGGGTTGTTAAAATGTCTGTTGATAAATTTATTGTCCTAGAGTTGTATTTAGTTTGGCCTAGTTATTTCTTTTATAGGATTCCAACTTGGCCTCTGATAATGGAGCTTAGCAATGGTTGTATCTGGAAGATTTTGGAATGAATGGATTATCTGTATAACAAGATTTAATGGTCATTTAATGTACTAAGTGTTTCCTAATCACATCAATTTGGAAGCAGATAGGATCTGTCTGTTCCACTGTACAATGGCTTAGTTTGCCTGTTTGTTTGTTTTTTTCCTTAACACAAGAAAGAATAATATCGACACACCTTGTAAAAGCCTGTCAAGCTTAGGGGACTAATTGTTTTGTCAATATGTTTGAAAACTGACTTTGAATGTGAGAACTTTGAAACCTGTAGGAAACATCCTAATCATAATATTCAGAATGTTAGTATAAGATTTTGAGTTTGAATACAAAAGAAGCAAAAGATGTGGAATGTCCAGGGTAAAAAGTCTCCATAATTCTGTGTGAAAATACAGGTGCTTGAATACGTGTGCAGGCACCCATTAAGGTTGATGGAGTCATCAGCATTTACTTTGAAAGCTTGATATTTTGAAGTAGAGTATATTCTGAAGGTAGTAAAAATAAGCCAGAGTAATGGAAATTTCTCCCAAATTGCTAACTGAATTTTTAAGGACATCTCATAAGTGAAGCACTTGTTTTTTTTTTTGAGACAGAGTCTCACTATGTTACCCTCAGTAGAGTACTCACAGCAACCTCAAACTCTTGGGTTTAAGTGATTCGCTTGCCTCAGCCTCCCAAGTAGCTAAGACTACAGGCACCTGCCACAATGCCCAGCTTTGAAGCACTTAAATAATATTCTTTCTGGACTATGGTCTTAACAAACATAGATCATGGCCCTGTTTTGGTAACAGTGGACTCCTAAGATACTGATTTTTAATAACAACAAGGTCTCAACTCTGTTGGCCAAGGTAGAGTGCAGAGGCCCATTCATAGCTCCCTTCAGCCTCAAACTCTGAGGCTCAAGCAAGCCTCCTGCCTCAGCCTCCTGAGGGACTACAGGTGTGCTCCACCATACCTGGCTGATTTTTTGTAGAGATGGTGTCTTACTGTGTTGCCCAGGTGGGTCTTCAACACCTGGGCCAAAGTAGTTCTCCTGCTTCAGCTGCCCATGCATGAGCTACCTTGCCCAGTAAGATTTTTTTTTTAAAATTAAATCATACCTGTGTGCATTAATGCAATCATGGGGTACAATGTGCTAGTTTTATATAAAATTCAAAATATTTTCATCTAACTGGTTAACATAGCCTTCACGGCATTTTCTTAGTTGCTGTGTTAAGACATTTATATTCTACATTTAGTAAATTTCACATGTACCTTATAAGATGTACCATAGGTGTGGTCCCACCAATTACCCTCCCTCCACCCATCCTCTCCCCTCCCCTCCCCTCCCCTGCCTCTCCTCTTTTCCCATATTCTTGGGCTATAATTGGGTTATAGCTTTCATATATAAACTGGTTTCATGGTAGGGTTGAGTACATTGGATACTTTTTTTCCATTCTCCAGCAAGATTTTTTTTTTTTTAAACTTTGAAGGTTTCGAGATATATGGTAGGATATTTTGTTTTCTTTAGTTTGTTTTTCTTCACTTCTATATTTCAGTCACGAATACTTACAAGTAGAATTTCCTCTAATTATATCAGAATGTAACCTTTCACCCTTTCCTTAAGACACTCCCTTGAAGTGTCTAGAGCCTTTTTTTCTGGAGTCAAGGGTGATGTTTGTCCAGTTGCGTAGGAGCCGTGAAAACAGATTGGATAGGTGAAGATAGGTGAGAAGGGTGAAGCATCAATAGGGTCTAGTGGGGGTGTCTAACATTTTTTCCCTTGTATTGGTAGAATAAGCATTGTCTTAGACCACACAGTAAGCACACAAACATTAATGAAAGCTGATTAGCAAAAAAAGGTCTGAGCATACTTTTTGTGATATCTAACACTACAGAAAAGCAAAAACGTCCTCACAAAATCTACTTGTGGCCTGCTGCTGGCTGTACACAGGGTTCCACAACCCTGGCTGCGGGGTTGGCTGTGGGTGGTGTGGCTGAGGGTGGCAGGGAAGCCGCTCAGGGGATGTCTAATGGAAGCACGTGGGGAGCGCACAGGGAGAGCTGTGGAATGCTTTGGTGATGGTGACAATGCACTTTCCAGCGTAGGAGTGGACTCCCCAGGGGTTGGATCAGGTGGGCCTCAGCTCACCCCTACTTCCTTACCAAGCAAAATTCCATTGTTAGATTTTTTTTGTATGTATGCTTTTAAAATTTCACTTATCTTTATTTATTTTTAATTTTAAGAGTAAAGATATCCTGTTTTCACCTGAACCTCTTTAAATATAAAACAATGCATGTTCACGGGCCCAAAGGTTCAGAGTTCAGTCGAGGTCAAAACTCTTTGCCTTGTGGACTTTTCATTTGTTTCCAAAACTGTGTTGCCAGCAGCCTGCGTCGCTCTGCCACACCAGGCACATTCACAGGCCCAGGAGCCTGCGGCAGACCCTGAGCTGGCAGCGCCTGGTGGGCTGCTGGGAGGAAGCTTAGCTTTTCCAGGAGTTGTTTTGTCCTGCCAGTCTCCCCAAACCACAGATGACTTCATTTTTAATTAATTTTTAACTTTAATGAATTTGTTTTATTTTTGGAGACAGAATATCATTCTATGATATACTGTATAGTGCTGTACTGTCATAGCTCACAGCAACCTCAAACTCTTAGGCTCAAGAGATTCTCCTGCTTCAGCCTCCTGAATAGCCAGGACTACAGGCACCTGCCACAATGCCTGGCTAATTTTTTTCTATTTTTAGTAGAGATGAAGTCTCATTCTTGCTCAGGGTGGTCTTGAACTTCTGAGCTCAAGCAATTCACCTGCCTCGGCCTCCCAGAGTGCTGGGATTACAGGTGTGAGCCCCTGTTCCGGGCCTGATTTTTAACTTGAGAAAGCAGTCTGAGTCTGCCCTGTGGTATTCTCCCCAGGACATTTCACCCCGCATTGATTGGTCGTCTCAGTGGAGAGATCCGATTGTATAGTGATACATGTTATAATAATAGATGTTGTCTATACATTTTTCCACTAATTGAAACTCTTTCCCTTTTTATTTTCTTTTTTCTGTTTGAAAAGATAATTGTCACAATCATACTGGGACTGGTTTTAGGTGCCATTTACTTTGGGCTAAAAAGTGATTCTACTGGAATCCAGAATAGGTAAGTAAATTTGGATCTTGATTTCAAGAATTGTTACTTTCTTCAAGCTTGTAGAAATCTATTAAGAATTTGCATTTAAGACAAACACAGGGTAAATGTCACTGTTTTATTGTGGGGTAGGATGAGTCAGTGATTTGAAAATGAATGGAAGAGTTAATTGTTCTGCACACACAGGTATTGTAGAACCTCCATGGATCACTTTAAATTGACCTAATTTTCATAGACTGGACATGTACCACCTGTACGTGTCAGAACAGTAGGCCTTATGCTGACCACCTCCATATGTTGACCAGTTTGTTACAGTCCCATGGATGGTCAGCTTACAGAGGTTCTACTGTATATGTCTGTCTGTATGAAGAGGTACAATGTACAGAATATAAACTTGATCCTTTTAACCATTTTAAAATATACGTTTCAGTGACATTACCTTTGTTTACGTTCCTGTGCAATCGTCACGACCATCCAACCCCAGAACTTCTTTCATCTTCACAAACAGGATGTCTGTATCTGTTAAATAATAACTTCCTGCACCTACATCCCCCAGCCCTGGCGACCACCCTTCTCCTTTCTGCTTCTGATCTGAACTTCTCTAGGAACCGCCTATCAGTGGACTCATACAGTATATGTCCTTTGGTAACTGGCTTATTTCCCTCAGCATAATGTCTTCATGGCTCTTTCATGTTGTGGGCCGTGTTAGATTTTCCTTCCCTTTTACAAGGTGGAATAATATTCCATTGCGTGGGCATCCCACATTTTGCATTCTATTTTCCATTCATCTGCTGAGAGAAACTTGGATTGCTTCCACCTTTGGGCTGTTGTAAATAACACTCCTGTATCTGTTTGGGTTTCTGTTTTCAATTCTTTCGGTATATGGCCAGAAGTAGGATTTCTGGGTCGTATGGTGATTCTGTTAAGTGAGCAACTGCCATACTGTCTTCCACAGTGGCTGTGCCATTTTTCTTTTTCTTTTTTTTGAGACAGAATCTCCCTCTATTGCTCAGGCTAGAGTGCTATGGCATCAGCCTTACTCACAGCAGCCTCAACTACCAGAGCTCAAGTGATCCTCCTGCTTCAGCCTCCCGAGTAGCTGGGACTACAGGTGCCAGCCACAACGCCTGACTAATTTTGCTATTTTTAGTAGAGATGGGATCTTGATCTTGCTCAGGCTGGTTTCAAACTCCTGAGCTCAACGGATCTTCCTGCCTCCTCCTCCCAGAGTGCCAGGATGACAGAGTGAGCCACCGTGCTGGGCCTCCTTTTACCTTCTTAGCAGCAGTGCACAAGGGTTCCAGTTCCTCCATTTGCTCACCAACACTTATTTCCTTTTCTCCCCTTTTTAGAAATAATATAAAATAATAGAGATCCATTAGACCTTTAGAGAAATATCTGTTCAAATCCTGTGCTGATTTTCAAATTGGATTGTTTGGTTTTTTGTTGAGTTTTCATTCTTTGTGTGTGTATGTCAGTTATCAGATCTATGATTTGCAAATATGTCCTATCATTCTGTGGGCTGTCTTATCGCTGTGTCATTTGAGCCATAAACATTTTTTATTTTAAAGTAGTCTGACTTACCTGTTTTGTTGACGTTCCTTGATTTGTTTGACTTGGAGATGTGGGTTGGTGGGCGGGAGGCAGGATTCTGTATTATATGGCCAGCACTTGTGATCCTTACACAGTTTTAGTCATAGTAGGCCTTTAAGAAACCTTGTTTTATGATGAGACACTTTAATGGGCATGTTCTGAACTTGCTCAGCTATGTCACAGGCACCAGAGTTCTTGCGTTTTATGTGTTGAGAACGACTCCATGCCCGCACTGTGTTCTTTGTGCAACAGACACCCCGTCTCAAGTTGCCTCCCAATGGCCTGAGGGAGTGGGTGGTATTGTCCTTATTTACCATTGAGAAAAGTTGAAGAAGCTTTCCATCGATTTCGATGTCCGGAAAGGTTGGTTGTTTTTGAAAGAATAAGCATATAAGTTGATTTCTCGGTCAAATAAAATAATTTATTTTCTGTATTGAGTCAGATAGTGTTGTTCTACCATGCGAATATTTTTAAACAGTGATTATCCAGAGTTATGGTGGAGTGTTTTGCTTCCCTTGAGGGCTGAGATCTGGATTGTTCCCAAACTTGCTAGTAATTGATGGTTTTGTCCCGTGTAGATGCCATTTCTTAACCCAGCACAGAATAATATATTATAGGATCTAGAGGCTGTGTACCTTTTACATCATTCTGCAGGAAACATTAGGAAAAAATATTGGGAAGCCTGTCCTCCATTGGAATTTTAAGGGCTAGAAATCTAGCCGTTGAAGTTCTTGATAAAAATATCTAGAGAAGAGTGTTAGTTATTTCTTCAAAAGTTTTCTGGAGAAAACAGGCACTGACCTTATTTTAATTTGCATTTCTGACTTAAGTTTGCTATCATTTTTTTGGTAGGAATTTGGACTGTGTGAAAGTCACTTGTAGGCATGGTTTATCTAATCCTTCCTGGGGTGATCAATTCTTTTGATTAGGAAGAAATGTTTCTGAAACATCTCTGGAACCAGATTCTCAAAGTTTTGTTCAGGGGTGAATTTGAAACTGCTCAAAGTCTGGTGCTGTGGCTCAGGCCTATAATCCCAGCAGTATGGGAGGCTGAGGTGAGAGGATTGCTTGAGTTCAGGAGTTGGAGACAGCCTGAGCAAGAGCGAGATACCATCTCTACTAAAAGTAGGAAAGTTAAAAAAACAAATAAACAAACAAAAAAAAAAGTAGGAAAATTAGCCAGGCATTGTGACGGGCACCTGTAGTCCCAGCTACTTGGGAGGCTGAGGCAAGGGGATCACCTGAACTCAGGAGTTTGAGGTTGCAGCGAGCTGGGCTGAGGCCATGGCAGGACAGCCTGGGTGATAGAGCCAGACTTTGTCTCCAAAAAGGGAAACAGAAAGGGGCTGCCCCCCAGGGGTCCCCCTCTCTTGCTGGAGATTCTGTTCCCCCTGTTTCTCTTATCTATTTCTTTATCTATCAATAAACTCCGTCCCTGCACTTAAAAAAAAAGAAAACAACAAAACACCGTTCAGGAGGCCAGTCGTTTAGTTCTTTTCTTTGGGTGTGAATTCTCCCCGACATACAAACATTCTCTTTGTTCTTTCTCTGACCTGTGTAACTGAGAAACTGGATTTTAAGCATGTGTAGAGCATGAGTTTCTTTGACTAAATACTCTGGAATAAATGCCTAACAGGGTTGTTAATACCCCTGCACCTCCATGTTACTTGTAGCACTATTCACAATAGCCAAGTTACAGATTCACCCTAAGGGTCTGCTTGCGGATGAATGAATCAAGAAAATATATGTATACACACAATGGAATACTATTTAGCCTTAAAAGGAAAGAAATTTTATCATTTGCAATAACATGTATAGAACTGAAGAACATTATGCTAAGTGGAAAAAGCCAAATACAGGCAAATACTCAGTGTGGCCTCTAAGGCACTGGAACTCCAGAGACAGCAAAATGGTGTTTACCAGAAGCTGGAATTGGAAAGGGAGGGCGGTGAATGGTGAGAGGATGGTCAACGGGTACAAAACCGCAATTCCACAGGAGGAACAAAGGGTCTGTCTTTGAGATACATAGCACGGTGTGGGGAATATAGTAAAGAATAACACACACGTCAGAATTGCTAAGAGAATAAATTTCACAAGTTCTCATCACAAACAGTGCTTAAGGTGATGGATATGACAGTTAGCTTAGTTTAAATATTTCATATTTAGGATTCATCAATCATATCATTTAGACCCCCATAAATAGATACCACTATAATTTGTCTACAATTTAAAAATCAAAAATATTCAGACCAATAAGTAGAGGTGACAGAGGTGGATTACCGCTTTGAAAGGAATTAGAATGAGGTAAATTCTTTAATCATAAACAACTATTTAGTATAAAGTAAATCATCTTATGATTTAAGAGAAATGTTTTTGTCTACCTTTGCAGAATCATTATGCACAGTTTTTCGTTGGAGGCAATAAGGTTTGTTCCCCGGGGGTTACATTTTTCACAACATTCTCTTGCTTTTGTGTCATTCCAGTGATGCGTCCTTGTTTCTCTCCGTTTCAGCTCACACCCTCCGTATCAGTTACTTTGTTTGATTTTGACAGGAAGCCCTTCCCAGTTTCAGGAATGTTGGGATACTTTGATGAAGTCCGTATCTGTGTAGATTAACTGAACACTTAAAAAAACTCTCAATTCTTTTACTGAGAAAAAGGCATGAATACGTTTTCTTTTTGTACAGGTACACAAATTAGTGTTTTCTTTAGGAATAATCCTCACTTGATTTTCTCTGAGCCCTTTGGAAAGCCTGTAGGGGGCTGGTTGTCAGGGGTACGGTCCTGGTACTGATGGTGGAGTAGATGTATAGACCATTTTTTGCAGTATGTAATGTGCACCCACATGTTTTGCCCAAACTTTTGGGAAATCTGTTTTTCCAAGATTTTCTATTAATTTTTGTAAAAATATCAGCGAGATTGCTAGCTCCCACTGAAAGCATACGAGGAGAAATACGTTGCTCTTTGCTGGCTAAAATTGCTTTCGTTTAAAGATCATCGTTCCAAGGTATTATTATGCATACAGATATCGTTATTGCTTTCCAGAGTTATGCTTTTAATGCATATGTGTAAATAAAAGAATTAAGAACATTTAATGGGTATGGAATTAGGACGACCCATGCATAATGTGCATCCTTGTTTTTCCCTCAAAAATTTGGACAAAAGTGCTCGTTATACACAGCAACATGTAGCAATCAGGTGTTGATTGAGATTTTCCTTCAGTGTCTTTTGATTCACTTCTACATCGTACACTCCTTACTCAACTTTAAAACCAGAGTAGTTGGGCGGCACCTGTGGCTCAAAGGAGTAGGGCGCCAGCCCCGTATGCCGGAGGTGGTGGGTTCAAGCCCAGCCCCGGCCCAAAACTGCAAAAAAAAAAAACAAAAAAAACCCCAAAAAACCCGAGTGGTTTATTGAATTTCTTAGCCTTTGCAGCCTTTATGGGGCTAAGGAACAGGACTTGGCATTTCTATAGTTAACATTCAAGATGATAGTATTTTTTTGACCTGTGTATTACCCTGGCCTGTCATAACGAGATTCCACAGGCCAAGTGGTTTAAACAACAGAGATTTATTTTCTCTCAGTTGTAGTGGAGAAGTCAGGTCAGGGCGGCAGCATGGTTGGGCTCCGGGCGGGCTCTCTTCCTGCCTGGCAGCTGGCTGCCCTGCTGTGCCCTCTTCTCCTGGCACAGAGAAAGTTCTGGTGCCTCTTCCTCTTGTTATGAGGGCACCATTCCCATCTATGAGGCCTCACTCTGGCAGTTGTGCCTCAACATACGAATTAGGGGCCAGGGCATAACTGGGTACACAGCAACCTAAGACTGAATTTCAAAATTTGACAAAATATGGAGTCCCGAGGGCCTCTGTCTGGAGACCTAAGAGATGGGGAGAGACTGATGGGGCCTGTGCTGCTATTAGGACAGAACAGTTTCACTTTTCTTTCCTGTTTAACTTTACACAGTATTATTTGTAGAAGGAATCTCACAAGTAGAAATCAGCGTAAGAATGTCGAATTGGCTGTAATGCTTTGGTCCCCTTCTCTCGTGGCAGAGCTGGGGTTCTCTTCTTCTTGACGACCAACCAGTGTTTCAGCAGTGTGTCAGCCGTGGAGCTCTTTGTGGTTGAGAAGAAGCTATTTATGTGAGTAGGTCTCGTTCCAGCATTGGGGGCTATTGATCCAACTGGTCGTGTCTGGAATTCGGTCAAGGATGGGATCATGGGAATTGCCAGTGCTTTTTATTTTTAATTACCTTTTCAGTTGACATAAATTATATATATTATGAATTTATTGTGTATAACACGATGTTTTAAAAATACATATGGGGTTATCAATATTAACTGAGCAAAAGTAGCCATATGTGGGAAAGAAAATCATGAGTGTGTAAGGCCTGATATCAAGGGAAAAAGGGTTTTTCTTTTTTTTGAGACAAAGCCTCAAGCTATCCCCCTGGGTAGAGCACTGTGGCATCACAGCTTACAGCAACCTCCAACTCCTGGGCTTAAGTGAGTCTCCTGCCTCCACCTCCCAAGCAGCTGGGACCACAGGTGCCCGCCACAACGCCTGGCAATTTTTTGGTTGCAGCCATCATTGTTGTTTGGCAGGCATGGGCTGGATTCAAACCTACCAGCTTAGGTGTATGTGGCTGGCGCCTTAGCTGCTTGAGCCACAGGCGTCGAACCAGGAAAAAGAGTTTGTAGGTTAGGGTGGGATCAGAAAATCCTAATGGTGTGGTGAAAGCAGGCAGTAATGAGGTGAAAACCGTCTTTTGTTGTTAGTAAATACTGATGACCTTCATGAAGAACAGTTTGAGGGCTCGGCGCCTGTGGCTCAATCGGCTAAGGCACCAGCCACATCCACCTAAGGTGGCGGGTTCGAATCCCCAGCCCAGGCCCGCCAAACAACAATGATGGCTGCAACCAAAAAATGGCCGGGCGTCGTAGTGGGCACCTGTAGTCCCAGCTACTTGGGAGGCGGAGGCAGGAGACTTGCTTGAGCCCAGGAGTTGGAGGTTGCTATGAGCTGTAATGCCATGGCACTCTGCCCAGGGGGATAGCTTGAGGCTTCGTCTCAAAAAAAAAAAAAAAAAGAACAGTTTGAGGGGCAGAGATGAAGGTACAATAAGGAACAACTTGGATTTAGGGAGGAAACACTGATAAAGAACATGACCAGGGTCAGCCTATTGGGCGGGAATGGAAAGAGCCAGGGGACAGCCTTACAGGAAAGTGCAGGCTGGTTTCTTTCTATCTTGTGTTTTGCAAAGATGGACCTGATGTACCCATATCTATATGTCACGAAAAGAAATCTTAGAGAAGGAAGGCACGAAGAAGGTGGAAAGGTTTGGAATTGTGACAAGGGGAAAGAGATCAGAACAAGGCAAGGTCTGGATTTGATAGTTGGCAGGGATGTGTGGTTGGAAGGCACACTGAAGGAAAAAAACTTCTTGTTTTTTCTTAGCTTGAGGGCAGAGGAAGTAAAATGAGTTTCGTGACCTGAAGCTGCACTCTGGGGCTTGGAGAATAACAGCACCACTTTCTCCACAATCAAGTGTAGGAGAAAACACAAGCCTGTGTTACTATTGAGACCAGTTACTGACCTGCCTGTTCTTCAAGGAGAGTCCGTATCAGATGAAGGCCAAGAAGCCTTCTTTGAAGAGAGACAGGATTGCTGGGCACAGTGGCTCCCACCTGTAACCCCAGCACGCTGGGAGGCTGAGGCGGGAGGATCTCTTGAGCTCAGGAGTTTGAGACCAGCTTGAACAAGAGCAAGACCCTATCTCTATTAAAAATAGAAAAATTGGCTGGACGTGGTGATGGACACCTGTAGTCCCAGCTACTCAGGAAGGCTGAGGCAAGATTGAGAGCAGGAGTTTGAGGTTGCTGTGAGCTATGTCACTGGCATGCTAGCAACAGAGCAGGACTGCGGGCCAACAGAGTGGGACTCTGTCTTAGGTAAATAGATAGATAGAGGCAGGATGTGTAGAATCTCTTCCCCTAGAGTGCATGTTGGGGGCCAGAAGAGGCAGCAGTAAGAGGGAGTTCTGTAATGAGAAGCGGGGTCACACACAGCACAGAGCTTTGGGGGATGATGTCCTGGAGAGGCTGCCAGCTGAGATGCGGCTGAGTGTGGTGGGGTTAGCCCCAGGGTGTGGGAAGCTGTTGTGTTAGACCTCTGGTGGTGGCATAAGTCTATAGTAAGCGGTCTGATCCTCTGATCTATACCTTCTTAAACTAATCTGAGGGGTGTGATATGCATTTTTTATTTTTAGGCACGAATATATCAGTGGATACTATAGAGTGTCATCCTATTTCTTTGGAAAACTGTTGTCTGATTTACTACCCATGAGGATGTTACCAAGTATTATATTTACCTGTATAATATACTTCATGTTAGGTAAGTAACAAGACAAAAAGCTGCCTCTTTTGTCTCACGTGTGAGGTGAAGCAGATTTCTTCTTGCAAGCGTGGTTTTGGGTTCTTAAAACTCCACACCAAAGGCCAGACACACACCTGAAATCTTAGCACTTTGAGAGGCTAAAGTAGGAGGATCACTTTAGTCCCTAAATTTTTTTTTGAGACGGAGCCTCAAGCTATCCCCCTAGGTAGAGTGCCATGGCATCACAGCTCATAGCAACCTCCAACTCCTGGGCTCAAGCGAGTCTCCTGCCTCCACCTCCCGAGTAGCTGGGACCACAGGCGCCCGGTTGTTTGGCGGGCCCGGGCTGGGGATTCGAACCCGCCACCTTAGGTGTACGTGG
>CAUYQV010107836.1:0-19117 GCA_963574575.1 Galagoides demidoff
GGGGGACCTCACCTAATGTGCATGATGCAATGGTACATTTCAAAACTATTAAGAAATGAGTATAATTGTGATGGATGTGTTACTTAGTTCAATGTAAGCATTTCACATTGTATATCAAAACAGTACCCTGAATCCCATAAATGCATCAGTGTACAAAGTTATGATTTAATAAAAAAAAAAACAAAATATGACAGATTAAAAAAAAGAACCAAAAAAAACATTAAACATTCACATTAGAAAGACTATATTCTATCCATTATTGCCGACTGTTCAAACATACCTGAATTCATTTTAAGGAAGCCCTTGTAAAAGGTTGATGACCTTCACCATATAAGCCACTGAGGAAAACCAGTTACATTAACTTAATGCTTATTTTTGACAAAAATAAATTTTTTACGTTATTCACCTTTTTGCTTTGTATGACTAAATGATGTCTGGCTCTTCTACTGCCAAAAGGCTCAAGAGGATGCAAATGAAGACAATTCTAAATGGAAAATTTGGGGAGCAGGATCACTGGAATAAATATAAACAATCTTGGACTTAACCTACAATAAGGGATTAAAAAAATGATGGGGGTGGGTAAGAGTCTTTTTATATTACTCAGCAAGAATCACAGAAAACTGCTAATCTTGCTTAAAAATGAAAGTGTACCAAGCTAACTTTTTAAAGCTGCATAGCCATATTATTAGATTCAATCCTCAAAATATCTCATTAGCTACCTAATATCTACTCCAATTTTGCAGATGAACAAACAGGCTGAAAGGTTAAGTATCATGCCCAAGTTCACAACCTAAGTCCAGGTCTGTTTGATGACAAAGTGCACTTTTAACAAGTATTTACTAGCTCAATAATAAGGAAAGATAATGCTATTTTTTTTTTTTTTACTAACACCTGTACTCTGAAGACAAGAAAAAAAGCAGTGAGTTGAGCTGTAATTAGTTGTTTAGGAACTGAGAAACATCTTTTAAAATCGGTAAATTGTTTTTTAAATAGAAAATGCTTACCTTTTGCTTCATTTTCATCAGAAATATCTATTATCTGAAAGTTAGAAGGATCTCCATTGTAAGTAATCTTATCTTTCTGCAATTCCGTACATGCTGTAGTCTTCCTAGATTCTTTAAGCTCATTCTCAATATTATAGGAATTTAAATTACTGTTTCCCAATTCTGGTTTGCTTTCAGAGGCATTTTGCTGCTTCTCATTTTCTTCTAGTGACGATTCTCCTGTGTTTCCAGTTTCAGTATGGTCTACACTTGTATCTTGAGTTTCCTCTGTATCACTCTCAATTTTGTCATAAGTAGTTTGGCAATCATCCTTTGTCTGTGAAATCTTCCGTCGCTTGGTTATGGTGCCTACATACCACTTCGACTTTTTGCGAATTTTTCTCTTCAACTGAGCTTCAAGGAATTTAAAGAAAAATTATGAAAGAACATTCAACAATTTCCTAAATTTTAAGGAAGAATTAAAAAAATAACCCCCTGTCATGAGTTTGAGAAACCACAGCAGTTTTGCATGGCTGGAATATAAAGAGAACAGTGTGGAGCACTATGAGAAGAAGGTGCAGAAGTACGCAAGGCCTGGATCATAAAACCACCTTCCCAAGAACTTTGTATTTTATCTTTTTTTTTTTTTGCAAGTTTTTTTTTTTATTAATTGATATCTGTATACATTAATGCAGACATGGGGTACACTGTGCTGTTTTCATATACAATTTGAAACTCTTTCATCAAGCTGGTTAACATAAATTTCATGTCATTTGCTTAATCATTGTATCAAAACATTTATAACTAATCCATAGCTCTCAAACAAAAGATACAACTTAATTCTAGCCCAAAAATATGGGGAGGGGGTGGGGAAGGGGAGGGGCGAAGGGCGGATGGGTGGTGGGAGGGTGACGGGAAAGATCACCTATATATCTGTCTAACAAGGGTACAAGTGAACTTTTCTAGAACTAGAATATAAATGTTTTGATACAATGATTAAGCAAATGACATGAAATTTATGTTAACAAGCTTGATGAAAGTGTTTCAAATTGTATATGAAAACAGCACAATGTACCCCATGTTTGCATTAATGTATACAGATATCAATTAATAAAAATAATAAAAAATTAAAAATTAAAAATTAAAAAAAAAGAAAAATCCATACTGGAGTGGAATGATGTTCCAGGAATGCTACCTTATAGCCTTAAGTTATGCATGTCTTTAATGCAGAATAAACAGTTTCAGAATAAAGTTCTAAGAGTTCTAGTTAAAATCTACATGAACTTGGAGAAACCTAATTTCATCAATGTTTGTCAGTGCTTAATTTTCTTAGATGATCCTCAAGCTGTGAGTGATATCTTAGAAAAACTGGTAAAGGAAGACAATCTCCTGATGGCTTATCACATTTGTTTTGATTTGTATGAAAGTGCTAGCCAGCAATTTTTGTCATTCGTAATTCTGAATCTTCGAACTGTTGGCACCCCTATTGCTTCTGTGCCTGGATCCACGAATACAGGTACTGTTCTGGAATCAGAGAAAGACAGTGATTGAATGGAAACAGAAGAAAAGATAGGCAGTGTACTTGTAGGAAAGACACCAGAAGCAAGTCCAGAGCCCAAGGACCAGACTTTGAAAATGATTAAATGGCTAAATGGCTATTGAGTTACACCTGCAGTTCTTAATACAAAACAATAACACAGACCTCATGATTCTAAAAAACACAAAGGATGCAGTACAGAATTCTGTATGTCATACAGCAATTGTTATAGCAAACTCTTTCATGCATTGTGGAACTACCAGTGACCAGTTTCTTAGAGATAACTTGGAATGGTTGGCCAGAGCCACTAACTGGGCAAAATTTACTGTTACAGCCAGTTTGGGTGTAATTCATAAGGGTCATAAGAAGGAAGCTTTACAATTAATGGCAACATACCTTCCCAAGGATACTTCTCCAGGATCGGCCTATCAGGAAGGTGGCGGTCTCTATGCATTGGGTCTTATTCATGCCAATCATGGTGGTGATATCATTGACTATCTGCTTAATCAGCTTAAGAATGCCAGCAAAGATATTGTTCAGCATGGTGGCAGTTTGGGCCTTGGTTTGGCTGCCATGGGAACCACAGGTCAGGATGTATATGATTTGCTGAAAACAAACCTTTATCAGGATGATGCTGTCACAGGGGAAGCAGCTGGCCTCACCCTAGGACTGGTTATGTTGGGCTCTAAAAATGCCCAGGCAATTGAGGACATGGTTGGCTATGCACAAGAAACTCAACATGAGAAGATTCTACATGGTCTTGCAGTTGGCAACACAGTAGTGATGTATGGGAGGATGGAAGAGGCTGATGCTCTCATTGAATCTCTCTGTCGTGATAAAGACCCAATTCTTGGTTGGTCTGAAATGTATACTGTAGCCATGGCCTATTGTGGCTCTGGTAACAACAAAGCTATTCGACGCCTGCTACATGTTGCAGTAAGTGATGTTAATGATGATGTCAGGAGGGCAGCAGTAGAATCACTTGGGTTCATTCTATTCAGGACCCCTGAACAGTGCCCCACTGTTGTTTCTTTGTTGTCAGAGAGCTATAACCCTCACGTGCGCTATGGAGCTGCAATGGCCCTGGGGATCTGCTGTGCTGGTACAGGAAACAAGGAAGCCATTAATTTGCTAGAACCCATGACAAATGACCCTGTGAACTATGTGAGGCAAGGGGCACTCATAGCTTCAGCTCTCATTATGATCCACAGACTGAAATCACTTGTCCCAAGGTGAATCAGTTCAGACAGTTATATTCCAAAGTTATCAATGATAAACATGATGATGTCATGGCCAAGTTACATCTAGGGCATATTGGATGCAGGTGGTCATAATGTCACAATCTCCTAACAGTCCAGGACTGGACACACTCATATGCCTTCTGTGGTTGGCGTTCTTGTCTTTACCCAGTTCTGGTTCTGGTTTCCTCTTTCACACTTCCTGTCATTGGCTTATACCCCTTCCTATGTCATTGGCCTTAACAAGGACTTAAAGATGCCAAAAGTTCAGTATAAATCAAACTGTAAACCATCTACATTTGCATATCCTGCCCCTCTGGAAGTATCAAAGGAAAAGGAAAAGGTTTCTACTGCTGTGTTATTTATAACTGCAAAGGCTAAAAAGAAGGAAAAAGAAAAAAAAAAAAGGAGGAGGAGAAAATGGAAGTGGATGAGGCAGAGAAAAAGGAAGAAAAAGAGAAGAAACAAGAACCTGAGCCAAACTTCCAGTTATTGGATAACACAGCCCAAGTTATGCCTGCCTAGCTTAAGGTCCTAACCATGCCAGAGACCTATAGATACCAGCCTTTCAAACCACTCTCCATTGGCAGCATCATCATTCTAAAGGATGATGCGAAGATATTGAAGAACTGGTAGAACCTGTAGCAGCATATGACCCTAAAATCGAGGAGGAAGAACAAGAGCCAGAACCCCCAGAACCATTTGAATATATTGATGATTAAGAACCAAAGGACTCACTTGGCTCATCTGAAGAAGATTGTCTAGGCTCATAATGGAAATGCCTGAGAGGAGATTCATGCTGAGACCTACTATTCAATGCATGTACCATTGCCTCTGTGCTGACCTGAAGAACCTTGTCTCCAAGTCTTTGGTTGAAGAGAAGATATATGTCTATTTAGTGCTTTCAGAGAACTTGGTTTTCAAATAAATATATTAAAATCTCAAAAAAAAAAGACAAATTAAAACTCAGAGTTAAGGGTTGGAAGAGAATTTTTCAGGCAAACAGAATTCAGAAGAAAAGAGAGGATGCAATCTTATTTTCAGATACACATGTATTTAAAGCAACTAAAGTCAAAAAAGACAAAGATGGTCAATTCATATTGGTCAAGGGAAAAATACAACAAGAAGACATTTCAATTCTAAATATTTATGCACCCAACTTAAACATTCCCAGATTCTTGAAACAGACCTTAATTAGTCTGAGCAATATGATATTCAATAACACCATAATAACTGGGGACTTTAACACTCCTCTTACAGAGCTAGACAGATCCTGTAAACAAAAACTAAACAAAGATATAAGGGGCTTAAATGAGACCCTAAAACAACTGTGCTTGATAGACATATATAGAACACTCTATCCCAAAGATAAAGAATACACATTCTTCTCAGCAGCCCATGGAACATTCTCTAAAATGGTCATATCCTAGGATACAAAACAAACCTTAATAGAATGAAAAGAACTGGAATTTTATCTTGTATCTTCTCAGACCACAAGGCATTAAAGGTGGAACTCAAGTCCAACAAAAACATTCAACCCCACACAAAGACATGGAAATTGAACAACCTTATGCTGAATGACATTTGGGTGCAGGAAGAAATCAAAGAGGAAATTATTAACTTCCTTAAGTATAACAACAATGAAGACACAAGCTACAAAAACCTGTGGGATACTGCAAAAGCAGTCCTGAGAGGAAAATTTATCACTTTAGATGCCTACATCCAAAAAAAGAGAAAGAGAGCGCATCAACAAACTCATAAGCTATCTCATGCAATTGGAAAAAGAAGAACAATCTAAGCCTAAACCCAGCAGAAGAAAAGAGATATCCAAAATTAATGCAGAGATTAATGAAATTGAAAACAAAAGAATCATTCAGAAAATTAATGAAACAAGGAGTTGGATTTTTTAAAAAATAAATAAATAAAATAGATAAACCTTTGGCCAGACTAACTAGGAATAGAAAAGTAAAATTTCTAGTAACCTCAATCAGAAATGATAAAGGGGAAATAACAACAGATGCCACAGAGATACAAGAGATCATCTCTGAATAATACCAGAAACTCTATGCCCAGAAATTTGACAATGTGAAGGAAATGGATCAATATTTGGAATCAGACCCTTTCTGTAGACATAGCCAGGAAGAAATAGATCTCCTGAACAGACCAATTTAAAGCACTGAGATCAAAGAAATAATAAAAAATCTCTCAACCAAAAAAAAAAAAAAAAAAATGCCTGGGTCCAGATGGCTTCACACCTGAATTCTATCAAACCTTCAGAGAAGTGCTTATTCCCATACTGCAGAAATTATTTCAACAAAATGAGGAGGAAGGATTCTTCCCCAACACGTTCTACAAAGCAAACATCACCCTGATACCAAAACGAGGAAAAGGCCCAACTAAAAAGGAGAACTTCAGACCAATTTCACTAATGAATATAGATGCAAAAATTCTCAACAAAATCCTAGTGAATAGCTTATCATCAAAAAAGTCATACATCATGATCAAGTAGGTTTCATCCCAGAGATGCAAGGCTGGTTTAATATATGCAAGTCTGTAAACATTATTCACCATATCAACAGAAGCAAAAACAAAGACCATACGATCCTCTCAATAGATGCAGAAAAAGCATTCAATAAAATCCAGCATCCTTTTCTAATTAGAACACTGAAGAGTATAGGCATAAGTGGCACCTTTCTTAAACTGATCAAAGTTATCTATGACAAACCCACAGCTAATATTTTACTGAATGGAGTAAAACTGAAAGCTTTTCCACTTAGAACCGGAACCAGACATGGTTGTGCTCTATCACCATTACTATTCAGCATTAGGGCTTTAAGTTCTAGCCAATAAAATCAGGCAAGAGAATGATAAAGGGCATCCAAGTGAGAGCAGAAGAGGTCAAATTCTCCCTCTTTGCTGACAACATAATTTATATCTAGAGAACCCCAAAGACCAAACCTCAAGACTCCTGGAATTTGTCAAAAAATACAGTAATGTCTCGGGATATAAAATCAATGTCCACAAGTCAGTGGCCTTTGTATATGCCAATAACAGCCAAGAGGAGAGGCTAACTAAGGACACAACTCCCTTCACCATAGCTTCAAAGAAAATGAAATACCTAGGAATATACTTAACAAAAGAGTTGTACTGTGTTTCCCTGAAAATAAGACACTATCTTATATTTATTTTTTCTCAAGAAGACACACTAGGGCTTATTTTCAGGGGATGTCTCATTTTTATTAAGTATTATATAACAATCTACATTTATTCAAATACAGTTAAGTCATCTTCTTCTGGAACCTGACAGGGACTGACCTTATTGGTGGGGCTGGCACTAGTGATGTGTGAACTCCTTTCTCCTAGCCATTTGCACAGGTGCAATAGGATGCCTGCAACCATGGTTACCACACAAGCACCAGCACAAGTGCAAAAGGCTTGGAGACAGCAGCTGTGGCAGATAAAAGGTATTCCAGTGTTCCTTACCACTCTGTGCCAAAATGCATGGCATGACTATGCAGATACACTGCATAGCCACGCACATCACTAGGTCTTATTATTGGGGTAGGGCTTATATTTAACAAATGCATAGAAATCCTGCTAGGGCTCATTTCAGGGAAACATGGTAGGACCTCTCTAAAGAAAATTATGAAACCTGAAGAAAAGAAAAAGCAGATGATATTAACAAATGGAAGAACATGCCATGCTCATGGCTAGGAAGAATCAACATTGTTAAAATGTCTATAACTTCCCAAAGCATTCTACCAATTCAATACCATCCCCATTAAGATACCAACATCATACTTTCAAGACTTGGACAAAATAATTCTTCATTTTGTATGGAACCAGAAAAAAACCCATATAGCTAAGGCAGTTCTTAGTAATAAAAACAAAGCCAGGGGCATCAGCATACCAGACTTTAGGCTATACTACAAGGCCATCATGGTCAAAACAGCATGGTACTGGCACAAAATTGCAGACATAGACATTTGGAATTGAATAGAAAACCAGGAAATGAAACTAACGTTTGTTAGACAAATGGCTAACAAACATGAAAAAATGCTCATTGTCCCTAATTATTCAAGAAATGAAATCAAAACCACCCTGAGATATCATCTAACTCCAGTGAGAATGGCCTGCCTCACAAAATCTCAAAACCGCAGATGCTGGCATGGATGTGGAGAGAAAGGAACACTTTCACACTGCTGGTGGGACTGCAAACTAATATAACCTTTTTGGAAGAAAGTATGGAGAACCTTCAAAGAACTCAAACTAGACCTCACGTTTGATCCTGCAATCCCATTACTGGGCATCTACCTAGAAGGGAAAAAAATCCTTTTATCATAAGGACACTTGCAATAAACTGTTTATTGCAGCTCAATTTACAATCGCCAAAATGTGGAAACAGCCTAAATGTCCACCAACCCAGGAATGGATTAACAATCTGTAGTATATGTACACCAGGGAATACTATATAGCCATTAAAAAGATGGAGACTTTACATCCTTTGTGTTAACCTGGATGGAAGTGGAACACATTATTCTTAGTAAACATCACAAAAATGGAGAAGCATGAATCCTATGTACTCAATTTTGATATAAGAACAATTAATGACCTAGTACATGGTGTGGGGGGAGGAGTGACCAGAGAGAGAAAGAAGTTAGGAGGGAGTGGGGGAAAGGAAGAGCAGAGAGAGGGAAGGGGGGTGGGATCTCAGTGTGTACACCTTTTGGGGGCAAGACACAATTATAATAGAGACTTTACCTAACAAATGCAATCAGTGTAACCTAGTATCTTGGACCCTCAATGAATCCCCAACAAAAGGAAGAAGAAGAAGCAATTGTGTGTCGCTCTCTAGTTGGGTAGAGAACCTGCAAAGAGCAGAACTCTCTCTGGTTGCAGCAGCAACACGGCAGGTCTCCAGCACAGTGTCCAGTGGCCAATGGCCAGTGGCTGGGCCTGGTGCCAGCAGTGGTGACTGCAGCGCAGTCCTTGCTTGACTGGATCTGCAGCCAGGGCTTGCCTGAGGCTCTGGCTGGGCCTCCCTGTATTCTTGCCCACTTTCTAAGCCCGAGGCTCCAGCTTTCCCAACAAATCCGTGGGCTGCCTAATTCCTTGCAGTAAATTCCTGTTGCTTGTTTGAAACATAAAAACAGCAACGTAAAAAGGAAGCTCTCCAATCAAATAATTTCACTTCGTAGGACATGTCCTGAGTAATTAAAAATGTGCACATTTGAATAAAAGGATATTTTTCTAAGCCCTGTAGAGAGCAGCAAAAACATGGAGACAATCTGAATGTTCTACCAAAAGGAACGCATTAAATGGATTACAACATATATAATCGACTAAAAGTCATGTTCTTAAGGGCTCTTAAAAGACACATGAAAATACTCTTAATATTATACTAAATTTAAAAAGCAAATGTTCAATAAGAAAAAAAAGCAAATGTTAAATAATCTAATTTTTCATAAATAACCCAAACGTTAAGTTGCTTTCTCTTGCAAATGGGACTAGTGAGGTTTTTTTTCTGTACTTCTTGTTTGTCATCCAATCCTTTCTAAAGAATGTGTATTTTTTTTAACTTTTATCAAAAACATAAACAAAAGCTATATTAGAAAAATAAACTTACCCAGAACTGTGAATGGACTAATTGGTTCTCTGATTAATTGTGTGTTTGTTTTTGCATTTAGTAATAGATCTTCAAGTGGCAAAGGAAAGGGAAAAATTTAACAAGTTTCTAAAAAAGATCTAATATCCCATTTGCTGTATGTTTTTCACAACTACCCAAAGAACTATTTCAATAAAATAATGATTTTAACTTAGGAAACCTGATTTTAAAAAAAAAATGGCAGACTGGAAATCATTGGTTACCCAAGGCAGGGGTTTAAATTAGGGAAATATTAAGATAGGTCCAGGGACTGACGAGAAATGCCCAGACAGAAGGTGGAGGGACACAAACTCTTAAAAACCTGGGAAAGGCAAACACATCATCATTCTCCGCTGAGCCCATTGTTTTTTTCATTGCACTGATGTTGCTCTTAATAACATTCCTTACACTGCTGGGGTGCTTTACAATTTATGAAGTATGTGCATTTCCCTGTATATTATTATTAGGCTCATTTGACCGGAGAGAAAATTAAGCCCTAGAGAGCTGAAATGATTTGTTGAATGTCTCATGTTTATTATGTGGCAGAACTCGGCCTAGAAACCAGATCTTCCGTGCTTTTGACTGTTCCAGGAGGTGGCAGAGCAAAGCGATCGAAAACTTGGGCTTTGGAACAAACAAACCTAGGTAGGCACTTAGCTCTGCCACTTACTAACCATGTGAACTTGGAGAAATTTCTTAGTTCCTCTCAGCCTCAGTTCCTCATGTCTGAGGTGGGTATAAAAACACCTTACAGAGTCCCTATGAGAATAAAAGTCAGCTGTTATCATTAGCCCACCCATTCTCTTAACAAACCTTGCTTTTAGTCTCCTGGGGTCTACATCCCCATTATAGGTTAAGTTGTTCACCCCCAAAACTCACATGTTTAAGTCCTAATGCCCAGTATCTCAGAATGTGACCTTACTTGGAAATAAAGTCTCTGTGAATGTAATTAGTTGGGTTAAAAATGAGGCCTCCAAGACTGTGAGACACTCAGTCTTAGCTGTTTAAGGTGCTTGATTCACAGTACTTGCTTGCAGTAACCCTGGGAACTAAGATAGCCCCTCCTGGGGAGGAGGGGACACTGGTGCCCTTGTGTCAATGTCCAGTCACAGTTCTGCAGAAAGTCTGTCAGCACTAGATTGCAATCAGCCGCCCTCTGTGTCCCTCTTTCAAGTTCATTCAGCAGACAAAGGAAAATGTGTGAATGCCAAAGTAGTTAGGTGTAAAAAAAAAAAAAAAAAAAAAAAAGTCAGTCTGATTGTAAGGCTCTAATTACAAACATATCTTAACCATAAAGGAACTTAAATTTACCATTTACATTTTACCCACTATCCAATTAGACAGAGATGGCTCCCCCTTCAATCCATGCTTACTCTGTAGCAGTAATTCCCAAGCCAAAATCTCTAGGAATGAAGCTCAGGAAAATGTAATTTTAGAAAGCTTTCCAAGTGATTTTCCTCACCAGTTGGTTTTCTGGAATAAAATGACATTACTTAATTACATTTGAAAATACCACCTGATTAAACAATAATTGTTTGCAATAAACAGCAAGCCGAGACCCTAAAGAAGTAAATGCATGGGTTAGTCTCCTCTTGCCACTGTAACAGTGACCACAAGTTTGGTGGCCTAACTGAAATGTGTCATCTTATAGCTCTGAAGGTCAGAAGCAGGGAGCTCTGTCTGTGGCACCCCATCATAGAGGCACTAGGGAAGTGTCTACAATGTCCTGCCTTTCCCAGCTGCTAGGAGTTGCCTGCACTCCTTGGTGTGGGGCCCCCTCCTGGCATCTCTCTGACCTCAGCTTCCACCTTTATGGCTCCTTTCTGACTCAGACCCTGCTGCCTTCCTCTTATCAAGACACTTGTGATCACACTGCACCCACTCAGACAGCTTGTGATTATTTTACTATTTCAGCATCCTTAATGACTTCTTGAAGTCCCTTTTGCCACCTAAGGTAGCTATTTGCAAGTTCCAGGAATTAGGATGTGAGTATTTCAGTAAGCCCACTATTCTATACAGTATGAGAATGTTAAGCAGGGTGCGATGGCTCAGACCTTTAATCCCAGCACTCTGGGAGGCCAAGGCAGGTGGATTGCTTGAGCTCAAGAGTTTGAGACCAGCCTAACCAAGAGTGAGACCCAGTCTCTAAAAACAATAGCCATTGTGGAGGGTGCCTGTAGTTCCAGCTAGTTGGAGGCTGAGGCAAAGGGATCGCTTGAGCCCACGAGTTTGAAGATGCTGTAAGCTATGACACCATGGCACTCTACCAAGGGCAACAAAATAAGGCTCTGTCTCAAAAAAAATTATAAGAACATTGATTTATGAATTTTTTAATTATTAAATAATTGTTGTTTGATTTGAAGATGATACTGACCCACACCATCTCTATTTACAATTCTGAACTCTAGGCCTGTGGTAGTGTATAGAACCACGCTCTATGCTTTCAGATTGTCAATTCAGAACTAGAATTTTATAAGTAGTAATTTTGGAATAAACATATTGGTATTTGAATGTCTTTGGAAAAGAAGAGAACATAATTTCTTTCAGTCCTTTTTTGATTCAAAATTATAGAACATGCATTTGGGACTCACAGGATTTTTTCTAACTATTTTAAAGGATGCTGTTAAATTTTCAAAAATGTATCATGATGAAATTTATTCCTATATATATATTGGAAATAGAAACCACTGTGTTGCAGGAAACTTTTCAAGCATGATAGTATTGCCAGGCAGAGGGGCACGGGAGGGTGGGTAGAAATCGTGAACTCACATGCAATATTAGTTATCTATAGCTGCTTTAAAATTACCCCCCACAACTCCACAGCCTAAAGCAACAAACATTTCTTATCTCACGGTTTCTTCTGGCAGGAATCTGGGTGTGACTTAGCCTGGTCCTCTGGCTCTGGAGCTGTCATATGACTGCAATCAAGGTCATCTGAAGACTTTGCTGGGGACAAATTTGTTTCCAAAGCTCATTCACACAGTTGTTGGAAGATTCCGTTTCTTCCAGGCTGTTAGACGAAGGGCCCCATTTCTTACTGGCTGGAGGCTGCCTTCAGATCTTGCTAGATGGACCTCTCCATTGGACAGTTCACACCATGCCAGCTTGCTCCATCAGCCCAAACAAGCTAGAGCGAAGAGAGAGTTTCAGCAAGATGGAAACCATAGTCTTTTGTAATCTAATCTTAGAAGTAATATCTCATTACTTTGGCAATATGCTACTCATTAGAAAGGAGTCACTAGGCCCAGCCCACACTTAGTGGGAGGGGAATTACTCAAGGATGTGAATACCAGGAGATGGGGATCATCATGGCCATCCAAGAAGGCTGCTTACCACACTCATTAAACATCAAGACAGGTGTCTACTTCAGATGGACTCTGGGCCCTTCCTCTTCTATTACTTTATGACTTTTTTCCTTTTTCCTCAGTTCTGGCTGTCAGTCACGCTGGGTTTGTCATTATCACTACATGAAGGGCTGCAGCTAAATTCTGACCCTGTCACTCCCAATGTGTTTTTAAATGCTGATAAATTCTTCAGCGACTACCCACTGTGAGCATGTTTGAAATCCAAGACTGCCGCCTCCCAGTCGGAATTCTACATTTCCACCAGTGTCATCTTTCCAAAGTGTGGCCTAACCCTCTCATTTCCCTAAGAAATAAATAGCTCATTGACTTCCTTCAGTTAAAACTTTGACTTGGGAGGCACGTTACAAAGTTACTAAGCGGAGGCTCATCTCTTCCCAGTATTTTGCCTTTTCCTCCCACACTAAGTGATTTATTTGAAGTTGCTCCAGAACTTCATGAATCTTAGCAAATCCACTATACAATATACTGTTTCTGCTTGAAATCTGTCCTGACACCACCACCAACTTTCTCCCCTCAATCGACTTTGATTCAATTCATGGTCAGATGTGTATATTTCTATTATGGGACTTTATATGATGAGTATATGTTTATGGGACTATTTGAATCACTCTGCTCTCAGGAGAGTCTGCACATTTATTTTACGATGCCCCCACCCCACTCAGTTCTTCCTCCTCTTGTCACACTGTCCTGCAATTGCTCATTTATGCCCCAATTACTCCTCTACAGTAGGAGTCACCAAACTGTGGGTTCTGACTCATCAGCGGGTTGTAAAATTAGTAAAATTGTAATCAAAAGTTTTAGAAAGAATAAAGTGATATGAAATAGCAGAGGACATTCTATGTAGGAAGGGTGTCTAATGTGTTTCATTTTTCTTCAGTTTATTTACATATGAGTATATAAATACACAAATTGATATTCAAAAATATCATTAATATATATTTATGTGTAAAGTGAAACAATTCTCTCTCTCTGTACACATACACCACACACACACTCAAGCATACTTACTTGTTTATACTAGGTCAGAGTCCAAAAAAGTTTGAAAAACACTAAATTGTAAGCACCACTGGACTGGACCCATGTCTGTCTTGTTCTTGATTATTTCCCAGCCCTAGCATATGACAGAAGCCCAGTAAGTATTTGTGACCAACTGACTAAACAAATCAATGGATAAAACCATCTGGTTTGGTCCTTTAATCTATTAACATGGGGTGCTACATCGGTCAGTTTTAAGACGTTAAAACAAACTTGCAATCCTGTGACAAAAGTTCAAGTAATTTTAATTATAATGATTATGATTATAACACCTTTTGCATGGTGCTAGATTTGATTTGCTGGCACAGTCAGGCATTGTTTAACCAGGGGGACACATTCTGAGAAATGTGCTATTAGGCGATTTGGTTGCTTGAATATCACAGAGTGTGCTTAGACACACTTGGATGGTGGAGCTGACTGCTCACCTAGGCTCAGTCTATTGTAACTGTCACCCCTAGGCTACCTACCTGCCTTGCATGCTATTGTGCTTAATACTGTAGGCAATTATGACACGACGCTAACTGTTCATGCACTTAGCAAAAGTACAATAAAAATATAGTATAAAAGATAGGAAGGGTTAGAGCTGCATAAGGTACTCACCATGAATGCAGCTTGCAGGACTTGAAGTTGCTCTGGGTGAATCAGTGAGGGGTGAATGTGAAGGCCTAGGACGTCACTGGACATTACTACAGATTTTATAAACACTGTACACTCAGACTCTACACAATTTATGAAAAATATTTTTCTTTCTTTAATAATAAAATTAACCTTAGCTCACTGTAACTTTTTAAATTTATAAACTTTTAAAAAACTTTTTGACTCTTGAGCAATAATACTTAACTTAAAACACAAATACTTTGGACAGGTGTACAAAAATATTTTTTCTTTATACCCTTATCCTAGAAGAATTTCTCTATTTTTAATTTTTTTTCTCTTTAAACATTTTTGTTAAAAACTAAGACACAAGCACACAAGTTAGCGTAGGCCTGCTCAGGGTCAGGATCAACAGCATCACCACCTTCCACCTCCACATCTTGTCCCACTGGAAGGCCTTTGGGGGCAGTAACACATGAGTGGCGGTGATCTCCTATGATGACAATATCTTCTTCTGGACACCTCCTGGAGGACCTGCCTGAGGCTATTTTCAGTTAATTTTATTTTATTTTTTATGTAAGTAGAAGTACATTCTAAAAATAACAATAAAAAGTAATAGTATAATAAATACATACACCAGCAACAGTTGTTAATTGTCATTATCAAGAGTTATGTATTGCATATAATTGTATGTGGTATGCTTTTATTTATTGTTTGTTTCTGTTTTAGCAGGCCTGGGCTGGGTTCAAACCCATTGGCCCCGGTGCATGTGGCCTGCGCCCTAACCACTGAGCTCCAGGCGCCCAGCCCTGCTATGCTTTTTATATGACTGGCAGGGCAGTAGATGTGTTTACACCAGCATCACCACAAATACATAAGTAACACATTGTACCACAATGTTACGATGGCTATGATGTCACTCAGTGATAGAAATTTTTCAGTTTCATTATAATCTTATGGGACCACCTTCATATGTACCATCCTTCATTGATCATTATGTGATATGGCTGCATCTTAGTAAGGATTTCTGCATCTCTATTCATAAGAGCTATCAATCTGTAGTTTTCTTTCCTTGCAATGTATTTGTCTGGTTTTGATAACATAGTAATATTGACCTCGTAGGATAATTGAGAAGTGTCCCAAATATTCTATTTTTTGGAAGAGTTCGTGAACAATTTGTGCTAATTTATTCTTTAAATATTTGGTAGAATTCAACAGAGAAGTCACTGGTTCCTGGGCTTTTCTTTGTAAGATATTTTTTGATCACTAAATCAATCGCTTTACTTGATCTAGATCTATTCAGAATTTTTGTTTCCCCTTAAATCAGTTTCAGTAGTTAATGCCTTTCTAAGAATTTGCCCATTTCATCTAAATTATCTAATTTGTTTGCATACAATGTTCATAGCATTCCTTTATAATCCTCTTATTTTGGTAAAATTGCTAGTGAGAGGGCCCTTCTTTCATTCCTGCTTTTAGTAATCTGAATCTTCTGTCTTTTTTTCTTGGTTTAGCTAAATCCTGTCAATTTTTTTTTTATCTTTTCAATGAATTAAATTTTGATTTTTTTAAATTTTATATTTTGCTCTTTTATGCTGTTTTATTTATTTTCACTCTAGTCTTTATTTCCTTCTGGTTGTTTTGAGCTTATTTTACTCTTTTTATTTTAGTTTCTTAAGATGGAAGAATAAGTTATTGATTAGAGTTTTCTTCATTGTTACTATAGGCTTGACAGCTGTACATTTCCCTCTAAGCACTGCTTTGGCTGTCTTCAGTAAGTTTTGGCATTTTGCATTTTCGTTTTTGATAATCTCAAAGTATTTTCTAATTTCCCTTGTGATTCATTATGTGAACCATTGACCATTTATGAGTGGGTTGTTTAATTTTTACGTTTGAGAATTTTCCACATTTCCTTCTATTATTGACTTTTAATTTCATTCCATGTGACCAAAGAACATCCTTTGTATGATTTCAATCATTTTAAATTTATTGAGACTTTTTTATGACCTTGTTTTATGGACTGTGCTGGAGAATGTCTCATGTGCACAGACAAGAATACAAACTCTACTGTTGTTGAGTGAAGCAGCCTATACATGGATGTTGAGTCTACTTTGTTTACTATGTTGTTCTTCTATTTGTTTACTAATTTCAGTCTAGTTGTTCTCTGTATTACTGGAAATCAAATATTGAAGTCTCCAACTACTACTGTTGAATTTCTGATTTTTCCCTTCCATTCTGTCAGTTTTTCCTTCACGTATCTTAAGGATCTGTTATTAAGTGCATTTATGTTCATAATTGTTATACCTTCTTGATGGATTTGCTCTTTTATCATTTTAAACTGTCTTTCTTTGTCTCTACGAATAAAGTCTATATTGTCTGATACTAACATAGCCTCCCAGATCTCCTTTCCTTACTGACTGCCTGGTACATCTTTTCCATCTTTTTACCTTCATCATTATTTGTGTCTTTGAATCTATGGTCTCTCTCTTGTTAACAGAATAAATTGAATCATGCTGGGCTTTTAAAAAAAATTCATTCTGCCAATCTGCCTTTTCATTGAAGTGTTTAATCCATTTACATTCAATGTTATTGCTTAATGGTAGGATTTACATCTACCACTTTGATATTTGTTTCCTCTATATCTTCTTGTCTGTTTTCTCTATTCCTTCACTACTGCCCTCTTAAATGTTAAATAGATACTTCCTAGTGTGCCATGTTAATTTTCTTGTCATTTCTTTTACTAAATATTAATATATT
This sequence comes from Galagoides demidoff, assembly GCA_963574575.1. Lineage (NCBI taxonomy): Eukaryota > Metazoa > Chordata > Mammalia > Primates > Galagidae > Galagoides > Galagoides demidoff. Next base: position 17,151 of record CAUYQV010107836.1, read on the forward strand.
ACATGAGTTTTTTTTTAGTGGTTGCCCCAGAGGTCACAGTTAATGTCTTAACAATCTAATTCAGAATAATACCAACTCACTTTCAATTGTATAAAAAAATTTGGTTCTGAGTAGTTCCATTCTCTCCTCCTTCTTTCGTATTGTTGTTGTTATACAAATTAAATCCTTACACATTGTATGCCCATCAACACAGGTTTATGATTATTACATTATGAAATTATACTTTTTTCTTTTTTTATTAAATCATTGCTGTGTACATTAATGCAGTCATGAGGTACAATGTGCTGGTTTTATATGCAATTTGAAATATTTTCATCAAACTGGTTAACATAGCCTTCATGGCATTTTCTTATTGTGTTAAGACATTTATATTCTACATTTAGCAAGTTTCACACATACCTTTGTAAGATGCACCATAGGTGTGGTCCCACCAATTACCCTCCCTCCACCCATCCGCCCCTCTCCTCCCTTTCCCCATATTCTTGGGCTATAATTGGGTTATAGCTTTCATATGAAAGCTATAAATTAGTTTCATAGGAGTACATTGGATACTTTTTCTTACTTCTTGGGATACTTTGCTAAGAAGAATATGTTCCAGCTCCATCCATGTTAACATGAAAGAGGTAAAGTCTCCATCTTTCTTTAAGGCTGCATAATATTCCATGGTGTACATATACCACAATTTATTAATCCATTCATGGGTTGATGGACACCAGGGCTTCTTCCATGACCTAGCAATTATGAATTGGGCTGCAATGAACATTCTGATACAAATATCATTGCTATAATGTGATCTTTGGTCTTCTGAATATATACCTAGTAGAGGAAATAAGAGGTAAAAAAGGATTACATAAAAATACATTTATACTGTCTTTTTAGTTTACCTATGCGGTTATGTTTATAGGTGCTCTTTATTTCTGCATGTGGATTCAGGTTACTCTCTATTGTCCTTTTGTTTTAGCCTGAAAGATTTCCTTTAGTATTTCTGATAGGACAGATTTTCTAGCAGCATATTTTCTCAAGTTTTTTTTCACAATATCTATTCTTCATTTTTGAGTATAGTTGTATTGTATATAAAGCCTTGGTTAATAGCCTTTTTCTTTCAGCCCTTCGAGAAAGGGCCATCTCACTGCCCTCTGACTTCTGTATTTTTTAAAAATTTTTTGACTTCCATATTTTTTAATGAGAAATGAGCTGTTAATCTTACGAGGATTCCTATATGTGGTGAGTCATTTCTCTCTTCCTGCTATCAATATTCCCTCTTTGTTTTTGGCTTTTGGCAGTTTGACTACATTGTGTCTAGGTGTGGATTTCTTTGAATTTTCCATTCTTGGAGTTTGTTAATATTATTGTATTTTTTTCCATGGGTGATCAGAAAATCTTTAATTTTTTATTTCAAATTAATATTATGATACAAAATTTAGGTTACATTGTTTTCACTTCTAAGGTAAAGTCCAAATTGTAGTTGTCCCCTTCACCCAGGGAACATGCTGAACACCCTCACATTGTGTACATTAGGTAAGATCCCGCCAATTGCCCTTCCTCCTCCCTTCTCTTCTTTGCCTCCTTTCCCCTCCCCCTTGCCAGACTACATTGTGTTTTATGATTCATGTGGGCACGTACTTGTTTGTATATTGGTTCCATGTTAGTATTGAGTATATTGGATATACATTTTTTCATTCTTGACATACTTTACTAAGAAGAATGTGCTTCAACTCCATCCAGGTAAAGATAAAAGATGTAAAGTCGGCTTGGCACCTGTGGCTCAAATCAGTTAAGGCGCCAGCCACATACACCTAAGGTGGCGAGTTCAAATCCCCAGCCACCAAACAACAATAATGGCTGCAACCAAAAAATGGCCGGGCGTTGTGGCGGGCACCTGTGGTCCCAGATACTTGGGAGGTGGAGGCAGGAGACTCGCTTGAGCCCAGGAGTTGGAGGTTGCTATGAGCTGTGATGCCATGGCA
>CAUYQV010107837.1:0-13604 GCA_963574575.1 Galagoides demidoff
CGGGCCAGATTCCATGCTTCTGTGCTTCCTGTGAGATGTCAGAACAAACGCTCTTACCAGGAACGCTCAAAGGGTTAACAGTGTTGCACTTGAGGAATAAGCAAGCATGGAAACTGGAAGTTCACTTCCAGGTGTCTGCAGGACTCTGAGTGCTTTGATGGGGTAGAGACCGGCTTCTCAGTTCCCAGGGGGATTCACATGCCCTTAGTTTTTAATTTAGTAAATATTCAATGAACACCTGTATTGTGCGACCCCCCAAATTTTTAGCATTCCCTTATCTTTCCATTTAATAACTATGAATTGAACACCTACAATTTGCAAACCAAGGATGCCCCAAATTTAAAAGTTCCTTTAAAAACTATCCATACCATGGAAACGTTTTCCTAGAGCCGTGCCTGTTCCATGTTACCTATTCACAGAAACAGAAACTCTGCTCGTGCACTTTATTAAATTTTGTGCACAAATGATCGATGTCCTCTTTGCATTATGTAGGACGCTAATTATCACTGCATTGCTGCAACGTGGTTGGGATGGTTTAACAGTGTTCACTGGTAATCTAAAGGGCAGCCGTTTTCTTCCCTAAGAGGTTCACAAGCTGTTCGAGAGTCAGGTCTCTAATTTACTCTTTTATCTCTCACCAACTAAAAAAATAAGAATTAAAAATGTATTCATAGGTACACTTGATTATGGAAAAGACAAACAGAGTTCTGTAAAGGGAACGTGATAGAACAGTCCCGATGGCAATTTGCATTGAGAAGCTGTGGGAGAAGACATCAGATTGTATATTTCGATGTATTTGGTGCATGAAGTTCTCATTTTAAATATGTACGCAATTACAAAACACGGCCCATTTGTATGTGGCAGTTTCGGGTGTTCCACAGCTGATCTATTTATATTGATTACACCCTTAATTTAATAAGATTGGAAAAACAGATGGTTTGAAATTGACTTCATTAATAACCTATTTTAAACTGTTGACTTACATGGTTCAAAATATTTTCCTCTATTTTCTTGTAGCGATTTTTCCAATTAGACACATGTATTTATTTAATGAATTTAGAGAAGAGTATAGAAATGTTCACTGATGTAATCTTCAATTTCAAATTTTATAAAAAGCCCTTGTAATGTTCTCTTGACATTTTGTTGCCCCCCCTCCCTCAAAAAACCACATGAAGCCAAAGATTGTTTCTTTCAAGTAGTAAACGTCTCTCCTAGCTTTCTTTCCCAGGGGTATTTGTCCTAGAGCTTAAACCGCAAGGGCTCCAGGGGGTACAAAACATACCTGCAAACTCTGGAGGTTCCTTAGTACTGTAGAGCAACTTACCTTTTAAAGAGAAGCTCAAAATTTGTTCACAATTTAATTCAATACTCTAGGGATGGGGAGATTTACGGGGAATGATGTAAATGCCGCCTATTACTAGTTCAGAAGTTTCTCCAGGAGAGCAGGTAGACAGGTGCACACACGTACACATTATGGAGAAACTTAAGTGTGGTACTTAACTCATGCTTCAAAATGCACGGCTTCTAATAACGCTCTCTCAAGAGAATTTGTTTGGTGGGTGGGAAAAAAAGAGGAAATCTACTGAGAGCTACCCAAAAAATCATGCTGCGTGTAGATATTTCATTTTTAAGACACTATTTTGTTCAGGCTGTTCCTACTGTCTGGTTTTGAATTCACCTGTGTAAGGCTATGAAGTTTGAAACCTCAATAGGCTGCTTGCACGAGGTGAGTGTCTAGGTTTGCAAATGTACTTGGAATTTACTCCTCAGCAGAGAACTGTGACTTCCCCCTATTCATCGGTCCACTAATTCAGTGCCTTTCTCCTGTAATGTAATGTTATTTTTTAACTCACCCTTTGAATTAAGTTGTTTTGTAAATGCTTTTCTTTAATATTAATGCAATGGTGCAGGAGCTCTAGAATAAATTCTAATATCGAATAGGATGGAAGATCATCCCATATGTATCTGGCATTTGTAAGTAGAAATATATTGATCAGACCTGGACATAATCACATTGCTCTCAGGGAAGGGCCTGTCCTTGGCAGGTATGAAGATGGATGAGGAAACATCTGCTTTTGGAGTTCTTTAATGCCCATCTATGGGAAAAGCTTGAATAGCTTAGGGATGGGTGAGGTTGTACGGGCATAGTGAAGGCTCCCGTTATTTATATAAAATGCAATCGGTCTAAAAATGGGAGGGAAGGAGCTTCCCCAACCTACCTGACACTACATTGTTCGCATTTTCTAAAACTAAAAAGGACACAGATTTTAGTACACACTAGATGATTTTAATGCTTTTTGATAGATTGTTCCATATGGGCTGTGTCTGTCTACATAAAATAGATGGCATAGGGCAGCGTCTGTGGTTCAAAGGAGTGGGACGCCAGCCCCCATATGCTGGATGTGACAGATTCAAATCCAGCCCCAGACAAAACCACACACACACACAAAATAGATGGCATATTAGAATCAGGATAATCTTAGCAGCATTTAAATAGGGACTATTAACCCAAAGGAAGAAAGTAGATATGGAAATGGTTTAGTAAGCTGGGGCAGAAGACAGAGAGTGGTGATTCCCAGGACTAGAAGGAGGTATTCTGTAGAGAAGAGAGCTTTCTCTGACAGATCAAGGGACCTTCAGGGATGAGACCAAGCAGCTGAGTCATCCAGTCACCAGGGAGCCGGTGAAACAGTTTCCTGATCTCACTGATCTTCCCTTCTGCCTCTGGGCTCACCACTGACCCGCTGTAACCAGAAGCCAGAGGGCAGTGCACTTGTTCTCATCATCTCTGCCAGCCACGCTTCCAAGTCAGAGGGTGGAAGAAAGGGGGAGAGTGTGTTTGATGGAGAGGTAGACAATACCGGGCGCACGTGAAAACTGATGAGGGCGGGGTGGAACATGTCAGCAGCCTCAGGTTCCATCTCTATAGAAATAGTACTTGCTTGTTTCTGGGACTCAAGACAGCAGCAGAGATTATTGGGTGAGGAGAACAACTTTCCTTCAGTCAATAGAGTGTAGTCCCTGGAAGTCAAGGTGAATGTGGAGTACCCCTAGGTACCTAACAAAACATGTCTATCTCCCTGGAAAAGAAATATTTTCCTTTATTAGGGGAATAGAAATGGAAGATTAAAACTGTGCATGATATAGCATAGTAGACGTACCTCTGTACGTGTAGACATCACTGATAAAAATTCAGTGGAACAACAAGAAGTAACTCTAATTGAGTCCCTATAGTAGCAAATTTAAAAAAAGAGAATGGTCTTTAAAAATATATGAAATTTTAAAAAAAGGGCTATTAAATCGAATCTGGAAAAGCAAGTTTAACTTTCAGTCTCTATTGCTTTGCAAATAGAATCACGGACTTTTATTCTCTTCTATGTGTGTGTCCACTAAATTCTACTTTGTGTATTTTAGACTTCATTCTAAAATATTTTTAAATATCTCTTATAAATTCCAGTAGAGTAGAGACTTCGGATTTCTTCGCAAACATGTGACTCCGCACCCTTCTCTTAAGGATCATAGAACTTTCTGGTGAGGTACATCACACAGACTGTGTCCAACAGTCCAGCACCCTAGACTTTGGAAACCATCTTTCTTCCTGGCTTCGGAAATCTCTGTGAGCACAGCCCATGATGAACGGACACAACTCTCTTCATTTCCTCTTCTTCAAGAGAGGAGGGTGGAGGTATTTGGTGGGTAAGTCTGGGAAAGACAATGGGGCAGTGTGGTTCTGGTCTTCATCTTCTCTTCTGTAGAGGAGAGGGAATCCTAGGATGGGAGGTCAAGGAAGACGGAGGAGGACTCTATAAAATTTAAGCTTAAACATCTGTAGTTATGTTGAGGGTGAACCAACGTTTAAGAATCAAGATAGAGGGGGTGGAGGAGGGGAGGGGAGAAGGGCGGCTGGGTGGAGGGAGGGTGACTAGAAAGATCACCTATATGGTCTGTCTAACAAGGGTACAAGTGAACTTTTCTAGAATTAGAGTATAAATGTTTTAACATAATAACTAAGTAAATGACACAAAGTCTATGTTAACCAGTTTGATGAAAATATTTCAAAATGTATATGAAAACACTACACTGTACCCCATGCTTGCATTCATGTATACAGCTATCATTTAATAATTAAAAAAAATAATCAAGATAGATAGAATATACACAGTTGCAAATGTTGGACATACTTGAGAGAAAGGAATCAGGAAGATCAATATAAACTAATTCAAGAGGAACTTGCTTGCTGAGTTTTAAGGAGGAATGGCTGTTGCAGACAGCATGCAACCATTGCCTTTATTTGGATAGAATCACAGATGAATTTTGAGAAACTGAGACTAAAGGGGAAGGCATAAAAAGAAAGAAATATTAGCACGGAGCCAAGAACTTTTTCCAAAAATTGCAAATTTCTAGGCATTTAGTCCTAAGGCTAATTTGAAATCACTAAGGAAAAATGTTACAAAACACAGATAAATGACGTTTTTTTCTTACCCCTCCTCAAGAAAGCTAACAAGCAAATTAATAGACGGGTGTTCAGTTACACTGAGTTTCCTTTTCGATCTGTTTTATGTTTTTGTCCAAAAGAAAATCTTGATTAAGAGTAAATAAATTCAGTACACAGTGCTTCATACAGTCCAAAAATTTCGCACTTGGGATAGTAGAATATTCATCAATTAGGGAGAGAGAGAAAAATGACGTGTTAATAAATTACATACAAGGACAAAGATAAAGTTCATCTCTTCATAAAAACTCAGACAAAAATCACAAGTATAAAGACTTCGGTAAATAGATCTCAAACATGGTATTATAAATTCGTATTATTATGACATTGACTTTGGCCATGATGACTGTAGTAAACTCATTGGTGATTCAGCGCACTTCTGAAACATTGCCACACAATTTGTAATATTTAATGGGTATTCACAATAACACAACTGCTCTATTTGCTTTCCAATTATATGAACGTGATGACTGTCTTAGTTCTGTCTTGCCCTTTATTTTGCCACTGGGGATGAACGCTTCTAAGCTGCTCTCAGATAATATATTCTGTTATTTCTGCTGTAATTGGTCATCTGAATATTTGCTGTTTCTCTGACCATGATTCTCTTTTATGTAAAGAAGCTAAATGTTGCATATCCCTGTGTATCATCTTATATTTCTAACTTTAATAGATAACCATGAGACTTGTTAGCACTACGGCAAGATGTTTTTAATGATCAAAAGAAATTCTTGCTCATTTATTTTTCTATTTCTTTAAAAAGGAAAATAAAAGATGAAATAAATCTTCTGTTTCTTCCCTTCATTTTTTTTTTTGCAGTTTTTGGCCAGGGCTGGGTTTGAACCCACCACCTCCAGCATATGGGTCTGGCACCCTACTCCTTTGAGTCACAAGCACCGCCCTTCCCTTCCTCCTTTAGAAAACCATTTCCTGAATTTCTCAAGCATTATTGTACAGGTAAATTTAAAAAAAGCTTATGGAAGAAGATATCCTTTTATGCTGCCTCTTGCTAAAGCTTCCTCTGCACTTAGGTTCCCTAAAAAAGAAAGCTTTTTTTTATTACTTTGTACGCCCACTTTTCATCTTTTCCTTAAAAGCCCAGTCAACTTGGAAAATATTCCTAGTATTAGAAGCAAAACTTCAATTGGGTGTACAGAAAATCTCTTTTATTTTTCAACTATTCCAGTAATCCTCTTTCTTATTCATCTTGTCTGTAAAAGATCATCTTTTATATTCAAGCATACACCTTAAATCAATTTTAGTTGGGAACAAATTTGCTTGAGATTTGCCCGTGGCCACGGCACTCAGAAAAGCTCTACCAATGAACTATTTAAAGCAGGTATAATAATTGTCAGGGAAAGAAATGCTCCTTGATTTTATGAAGGGCTTTTGAAATTACCTTTAGTTTCTTAAACTAAAATTACTAATAGGAGCCTTAATTAATGCTCGTCATATATAGAATACGGTCAGATGCAAGACCTTGCGATTCACACACGGTTTTATTTTCCTGTAGCTGTGCAACAAATGTCCACAGACTTGGCAGCTTGTAACAGCCCATGTTTGTTTATCTCCCAATTACCGTATTTCCCTGAAAACAAGACACTGTCTTATATTTATTTTTTCTCAAGACATACTAGGGCTTATTTTCTGGGGATGTCTTATTTTTATTAAGTATAATACAACAATCTACATTTATTCAAATAGAGTTAAGTCATCTTCTTCTGGAACCTGACAGGGGGAGCCAACCTTGTTGGTGGGGCTGGTGCTAGTGATGCGTGAACTCCTTTCTCCTAGCTGTTTGCACACACACAATAGGATGCCTGTGACAGTGGTTACAACATGTGCACCTGTGCGAGTGCCAGTGGCCAGGAGAAAGGAGCTGTGGCAGATAAAAGTTATTCCAGTCTTCCTTACCACTCTGTGCAGAAATCACTAGGTCTTCTTATCAGGGTAGGGCTTATATTTAACAAATGCATAGAAATCCTGCTAGGGCTTATTTGGGGGGTAGGTCTTATTTCAGAGAAACACGCTAGTACAGGTCAGGTTTCAGAGAACATCATCTCCCTGTGTCTGCTCAGGTTCTGACATGGTCACAACAAAGGCATCTGCTATGGGGGCTCAGAGTTCTCTCCCTGGCTCACGTGGTCAGAAGCAGAATTCACATCCTTGCTGATGTCTAACTCACAATGATTTCCTTCCTCAAGGACAGGAGGACAGTTTCTCCTCAGATCTGAATCTTCTAGAGGACTCAGTCAATTAGGTCAGGACCAGGCAAGGTCATTTTCCTTTGTTGAAACGAAAGTCAACTGTTTGGAAGCTTTCCATCATTTCAAAACATTTCAGAATGTCCCACATCTTTTCAAAACATTTCAGAATGTCCCACATCTGTTCGAAACATTTCAGAATGTCCCACATCTGTTGTGTAACACCTCTGTCACAGGGTGGAATTGTCAAGTTCACAGTTTACACTCACACTCGTAGAAATGGAGCTATGCAGAGAATCCATCCAGAGAGTGGAAACCTCGGGGGCGGGCTTAGGAGTCTTAGGATTCCTCCCACCACAGTAGTTATCGTGGCTGTAACACATTTTATTTCACAGTTGTAATCAGAATAAGTTATTTCACATATGCCCATACACACATCTAGTGGGTCTGTGCGTATTTCCAGTTTGAGAACTTTGGAAAAATATATATGTCTATGTTTCTGTTAGGCATATGTGAGCCCAAATGGCATTTAACTTTTGCTTCCTATATCGATTGCAAAGATATTTTTATTTTCAAGCAGAGAGAGATGTAGAGATGAATTACATAAGCATCTGGACTCCTTTTTCCCAGCCTAGACAGTCACAAACAACCAGATGTTCTCTTAGATTAACTCCTTGTTAATCTAGTCAAGCCCAAGAACGTGTCTCTCAAAGAGCTCTATGTGTTAATAAAGGGTAATCTCTATAGTTACATATTTTGGTGACTAAAGAGTAAGTGGATACAGTGTGCATTATCATCAGAATTTATCTGTAACTCTATAACTATTAGAAATAATTTTATTAAAATCAGAAAATATTGATGTGTAACATTTTTCTTATGTAAATTGCATTCCCTATATAAGAATGACAAGTAAGCAAATTATAGAGGTAATATTCTATCAATTAATAAATACTTTTTTTTTGAGACAGAGTGTCATATGTTGCCCCCTGTAGACTGCTCTGACATCACAGCTCACAGCAACTTCAAACTCTTGGGCTCAAGCAATTCTCTTGCCTCAGCCTCCTAAGTAGCTGGGACTACAGGTGCCCACCACAACATCTGGCTTTTTTTTTTTTTTTTGAAGTTGTCATTATTGGTTAGCTGGCCCAAGCTAGGTTCAAACCTGCCAACTTCAGTATATGGCTGGCACCATGACCACTCTACTATGGGCAAGGAGTCTAATAAATACTTTTTAAGGATACGGTACTTACAAAGGAGAAAATGGATGGATATGAAAAATGCACTGTTTGTTGCCATTGAATTGCTGAGAACTGAGTGAGAACCACTGTGAAAGCCAGTCCTTCCTGGGGGTGCTAGCAGTCTTACTGAGACCCCCCACTTCTGGAAGTTTCACTTCCATAAACCCAAAAAGGTTCTCATAATGGAGATCCATCTGGCTCAGGCTCCATCGATTTTTTCCAACTACTTCAATGTAAAGTTCCATTTACGCATTTGAAGTTTACACATCTGCTTGTCTCTCATTTCCCTGTCTCCTTCTGTCTCTTCATTTTTACCAAAGAAGGGAGAGGGAGGAGGTGTCAGTTCTGCTTACAACGTAGTTATAACTCAGGAAATTAACATACCTCAGCAATGACCCCTTTGTAAAGGTGAAATCAATTCTGAACCATCAAAATAGATGTTGTATTTGTTTCCTATTCCATGACAATTATCACAAGTTTACCAGTCTAAAACAACAGACACACACACACACATATATATATATATATATATATATATGTTGTTATTAATTTTAGAGACAGAGTCTCACTTTATTGCCCTCGGTAGAGTGCTGTGGCGTCACAGCTCACAGCAAACTCCAGCTCTTGGGCTATTCGGTGATTCTCTTGCCTCAGCCTCCCGAGTAGCTGGGACTAGGTGCCCACCATGCGTATTTTTTGTTGCAGTGTGGTCGGGGCTGAGTTTGAACCCACCACCCTCTGTATATGGGGCCATCACCCTACTCACTGAGCCACAGGTGCCACCTAAAAGCATATAAAATATTAACCTGCCTCAACAGAACTCCAAGAGGTAGATTTTACTGCTCATACTTTAGCCATGAGATTACTGAACCTCAAGGAATTTGCTTCACTGACTCAGGCATGTAGCTGATAACCAGAGAAACCTGTTTGCAATGAAGCCCCTCTCTTGCCTACAAGACAGTCTTCTCTCTCCCTGGGGCAGGGTCTTGGAAAAAAAGATGAATCAGTCTGTCAGTCACAATAGCACCAAAGCCACCTTGTAATGCAGGAGCAATTAATAGCCCAAGCTGACTGATGATAACTAATTCTGATTATAACTAATTCTGCCACCTTGCTCTTTTGAAAGCCTTGGCTTCAGCTTTCTAGCTTTCTAATTGAAGTGTGAAGAAGTCTTGTGTGTCCATTCTTGAGATGACACTAGTCAATTTTCACCTTCTCCTAAAGCTTCTAAAATGTTTACCCTTCAGGTTTGTTTTTGTTTTTGTTTTTAATCTTTCAAATGACCTCATTGTCGAGCTTATAAAACAGTGTAAAAGATGAATGGATAACGTCGGATAACCAAATTCCAATTATAATACAACAGTAGTCCTTATGTATTTCATTTCTCAAAATGTGTAATATGAAGATAGAATCTCAGAAAAGTTTATCTTACAAAGATAATAGAAGACAGAGTGAGATCCAGAGTTGACATTTGAACGTTACCTTATTTGTACCCACTACAACGAAATAATACACTCATGCACGCCAGAGTAATTACAACGCATAACTGGTTGAAAACCACCCCACTGTTATGTTTTCATTTCATTTTATTTTTATTTTTTTTATTAAGTCATATACGCATAGATCATGAATACATTTATGCATATGTGGGGTACAAGGTGTTGATATTTTTTAATAGAATCTGACGTGGTGACATCAAACCAATCAACAGAGCTTTCGCCTCATTTACTTGATTATTGTGTTAAGACATTTATGTTCTACACTGAACAGATTTGACTTGGCCCCTTGCAATATGCTCCATAGCTGTGGTCCTGCCTTTTACCCTCCCTCTGTCAAACCTCCTCCCTCCCCTCCCTTCCCACTCCATTTCTCTCCTTCATCCTGGGCTACAGTTGTGTTCTAGCTTTCATAAGAAAATGTGAGTAAACATAAGTTGGTTTCATAGAAGTACTGAGTACATTGGATACATTTTCCTCCATTCTCGATGTTTTCATTTGAATGTGAAAGGGGTCGTTTCAGCTCTCCTAGAGGGCACTTCCAGCATGGTCCTTGGCCTGGGAATTGGGCTCCGAGTCAGCTCCATCACTCAGCACCTGTATCACGTGGGCCGTTTCTTTCACCTGTTTGAGTTTCCATGTCCGCATTTGTAAAACGTGAGAACCAGTACTGATCCATAGATTCGCAGCAAAGTTTGATAAAACAAAATGCATTTAAACTCTACATGACTGAGTCTAACTAGTAGACATTATCTGGCTTGTTTCTATTTTAGTTTTTTCTTTCTGTTGATCTTGTTGTTTCCAGAATTTTCCTGGAGGAAGAATAAAAGGAAGGAGGGAGAGGAAGAGATCAGCCCCGAGTCTGAAGGTAAAAGACAAATGAACGCTGACCCCCATCGTATATTTTGCCCCTGCAGGTGGAGCGCGTGACTCAGCATTTATTTTTTTCTGAGTACGATAAACCGTATTCAGAACACATTTGCAGAGATACCCAAGAATCACCTGCTCACACAGAAGCTCCTGATGCCTGTTCACAATTATTTGGCTGTTTGGGTCCCATCTCTCTTGTAAGCTCTGTTTCTGTCTTTGCACAGTTGAAGGTCTCTAAGTTTACCTTCCCTTCTTAAGGTTTTAAGAATAAGGTGATTTGATTGCTTTAGTTTAATGGTGCTGAAACAGCCAAGTAAGTTAGAGGGTTAATTAATTTGTTTGGAACTGAACTTTTAGTTTTGAATTGAGATACAAAGAAAATACAGCAGAGGCAAAGCTGCTAGATCAGCACGGAGTGATTCTTAGAGCACCAGCTAATTAGATGACAAACCCTTAGTTGGGTTTGGCTTCCTTAGTTTGTAGAGGTCTCTAAACTCAGCTGTACAGCTATGAGCCTTGATCGTACAGCTAACACCATAATTTGTAGTCTGTGGTTGACAAGAAACATGTCATCCGATGTACGTGCATTCTGGGGATTTATTGTATGACATCTGGCTGGTTACTTAATGAATTATATTTTATCATGTAAATTTTAAAATTTCTCCCTCATTTGATGTGGCATAGTAGAAGTATTCCCCAAACGGTCCTCTAAGAGGTAATTTCTGAAGTCAAGTAAAAAACAGAAAATCTTTCATGGAAAATTAAGAAAGAAAAAGTAAGCGAAATTTGTTCCAAGATATTTTAAAAGCCTGTTACATTATTTTAATTGCCCCATACCATAATGTTCTAATTTTTCTATATAATGGGAATAAGAATTTTGAAGAGTCCTGTAACCCTGTGGTCCCCAGTTCCTGGGCCACTGACCAGCACTGGACTGTGGCCGGTCAGGAAACTGGCAGCACACAGCAGGTGAGCCGTGGGCCAGCAAGCAAAGGTACCCGTGTATTTACAGCCTCCCGACACGGGCATCACTGCCTGAGCTCCAGCCCCTGTCAGATCAGTGGCAGCTGTGCATTCTCAAAGGAGAGTGAACCCGACCGTAAATTGTGCATGGGAGGGATCTAGGTTGTCTGCTGCTTATGAGAATCCGCTGCCTGTGGTCGGAGGTGGAGCTGAGGTGGTGAGGCCAGCACTGGGGAGCGGCTGCAAACACAGAGCATCATTAGCAGAGACTTCCGACTGTGCAGAGACCACGATACATCAATTGCTTGCAGATTTATATCAGTCTGTGAAAAAATTATCTTCCATGAAACACGTCCCAGTGTCAAAAAGTTTGGAGACCACTGTTTTAATCCACTGATGTTTCTTAGCATCAGTAAGAGTAGCAATCAGACATTAAAAACATCTCTTTTTTTGAGACAGAGTCTCATTATGTTGCACTTGGTAGAGCGCTGTGGCGTCACAGCTCACAGCAACCTCAAACTCTTGGGCTTAAGCAATCCTCTTGCCTCCGCCCCCCAAGTACCTGGGACTTCAGGCATCTGCCATAACGCCCAGCTATAAATACATCTTGACATGTTGCAGCCTGAAGTCCATAACATCATCTGTGAAGTCTTCTTAACAAAAAAATCGTACACGAACTTGAACCAACTTCTAAATCTAACTTCAAGTTGACCTTAAATACAGGAGGAAAAAAGGACTTTAAAAGCCGTATGAGAAATCGATCAGGTATATTCAGAAGGTGGGCATTCTACAAGGCAACTGAGTGTTCACCTCAATAAGTTGGTGTCATAAAAAAGGCATTGTTTGTATCAGTGGGATTTAAGCGATATAATAGTAAAGTGCAATGTGTGGGTTTTGTCAGATAGTACTTTGAAAAAAAACTAACTGAAAAAGCTGTTTTGGAAAAACCCAAAGAAAAGATAATATACATTGAGAGTTAGAAGATACAAAATAATTATCTTTTTTTTCTTTTCTTTCTTTTTTTTTTTTTTAAGATATGACCACGGTATCCCATTTGGTTTATGGAGGAGTATGCCTTTGCTGTTTGGAATTTATGCTTAAGTATTTTGTGGTTGATAACATAAAGTTAGTTTAAAATATTAGAGAAAATGCATGAAATATGTATAATATATGATGACTATTTTTGCACTTTGTGACGAGAATTCAGATTGTTATATTTTTTTCCTTCTATAGTTCGCTGTTTTAATAATAAAATTTAGTATAAGAGTAGAACCTACTTGATGCTGAATTGAACAGAAATAAATATTTTATTCAACTCTTTAGCTTCCAACTACTCATTACCTATTCTCCTAGCACTGGTTCACGTCCAGGCTCTTTGTGGGGATGGGGCAGTGAGCTGGTCTGATTTAGTCTCTGCTCTCATGGAATACACAGGGTAAAGGGATGATTAGCACTGGCCAAGTTGTTATAAAGAATGAGAATAAAACATGAGAAACTCTAAATATGTGTGGCAGTTGGGTCTCACTCAGCATGAGAGAAAATAAAATATTCCCGAAAGAAGTGCCTGAAAGGAAGGGTCTTAAGGGCAGCCAAGGAGCCGCAGCGTTTGGTGAATCATCTCAGAGATTGCTCTCGTTTTAAGAAAAATGGCATCATTTATTAAAGAATACAAAAAAGTTCAGTATGGTGGGAAGACAGAGAGAAGCGTAGAGAAGTGAGATGAGCTTGGGATGTTAGACAACAGCCAAGGTTCTTACAAGCGAGGTTGTGAATTTTTGGTTGTTATTCTGAGAAAAGTGGGGAGTGATTCTATGACTTTAAATAGAATTAAATGACTACTTATTTCAGAAAACTCACTCTTCCTGAAATCAAAAGAGTGGAAAAAGAGATAGTGAGATGTCACTTAGAGAGAAGTTAGCTTGGAATACTCTGCAGGTGTGGACATGGAAGATGCTGGTGTTTCGGGAAGCAGAAGGCAGAGCTGGGGCCAGGACAGAGGGCTCTGAGAGCCTGGACTGGACGGAGGGCTCTGAGAGCCTGGACTGGACGGAGGGCCCTGAGAGCCTGGACTGGACGGACGGCCCTGAGAGCCTGGACTGGACGGACGGCCCTGAGAGCCTGGACTGGACGGAGGGCCCTGAGAGCCTGGACTGGACGGAGGGCCCTGAGAGCCTGGACTGGACGGACCGCTCTGAGAGCCTGGACTGGACGGACGGCTCTGAGAGCCTGGACTGGACGGACGGCCCTGAGAGCCTGAACTGGACGGAGGGCCCTGAGAGCCTGGACTGGACGGACGGCCCTGAGAGCCTGGACTGGACGGAGGGCCCTGAGAGCCTGGACTGGA
>CAUYQV010107838.1:0-11590 GCA_963574575.1 Galagoides demidoff
GCTCTATTGGATCCTTTGCTCTGTTTTTAATATTAGTTTTCATTCTGTACATTATTTGTAGAAGAGTTAATCAAGCTCAAGCCGAGAACAAGAGACATGCTGCTGTTTTTGCTTTAATGATGACAAATATGAATGCCTCACGTCACGTAAAGAAAGGGGGAAGTGTAGGGTAAAGCTCTCAGCTGTGTGCTCCTTCACGAACTATGTGCTCGCTTTTAAGCTCCAGAAGTAGGTGGACAGACTTCTGTGGAAGGCAACTCTGTCGATGACCCGGTATCCCTGCTCAGCATGGAACAGGGCCTGGGGATTAGGGCATAAAAACCCATCTCCAGTGACTCTGGCCATGTGGCTGTTAAGCCTACAAAGAAGGGGTTTAAAACCTTTCTGCAGAGACACAGCCTAGGGGTTGATAAGTGAACTCTTATCGGAAAACTACGTAGGCCTCCAGATTGCCAGAGACAGAAGTCATAAACCTGCTTTCTGTAATATAATTGGTGCACAGTGTAACTTCAAAGGTTTTACTCCCCTCTTGGTAGTCTCAAGTCTTTAGACAAACTCCCTTTTGCAGCTGTTTCAAAGTTTTCAAACTTTGTGTCTTTTTGAAGGTTGAACTAACTTTAGAAGATAGTATGAATGCTTTGCTTGTTAATTAATAATGTGTACGTGACCAGCGAACTATAAAAGGTGGTCTTGAACAATAAAGCTTTGCTACTTGCCATCAGCAGGTAGTCTCTCTCTTTCACTATAATAATTCCAGATGCGAGACTGCACCTGTGGTGACACTGTCTGTCTCTCGTGAAACCCCAACGCAACAGTTTCACTATGTCACCCTCAGTAGGGTGCTGTCATGTCACAGTTCATAGCAACCTCAAACTCTTGGGCCTAAGCGATTCTCTTGCCTCAACCTCCCCTGTAGCTGAGGCGCCTATCACAACGCCTATCTATTTTTTGTTGCAGTTGTCATTGTTGTTTAGCTGTCTGGGCCGGGTTTGAACCCGCCAGCCTTAGTGTATGTGGCTGGCACTGTAACCACTGTGCTACGGGTGCTGAGCCATAACCAAACTATATTTTACAGGTTAAAAAATGTTGATCATTGGGAGGCCGAGGTGGGTGGATTGCCCTGAGCTCACAGGTTTGAAACCAGCCTGAGCAACAGCAAGACCCCATCTCTAAAAATAGCAGGTCATTGTGGTGGGAGCCTATAGTCCCAGCTATTCAAGAGGCTGAGGCAAGATAATCCCTTGAGCCCAAGAGCATGAGGTTGCTGTGATCTGTGATGCCACAGCACTCTACTAGGGTGACCAAAAAAAAAAGTTGAGGGTGGCACCTGTGGCTCAGTGGGTAGGGTGCCGGCTCCATATACTGAGGGTGGTGGGTTCAAACCCAGCCCCAGCTAAACTGCAACAAAAAAATAGCTGGGCATTGTGGCGGGCGCCTGTACTCCCAGCTACTTGGGAGGATGAGGCAAGAGAATCCTCTAAACCCAGGAGTTGGAGGTTGCTGTGAGCTGTGTGAGCTGTGTACTCTACTGAGGGAGATAGAGTGAGACTCTGTCTCTACAAAAAAAAAAAAAGTTGATACAGACTTCCATGCAATTTTTAAGCCCCATATTTACTATATTTATTTATATTTGATGGATCCAAATTTTTTTTTTATTTTCTTGGTTGATGAAATTTAGGTACTAAAAGATTTTTCACAGAACTAGAAATTGCTGCCTTAATATCCAATATCCAAGCAAATTGTGTATGTCGAAGAAGGAGCAGGCTCAGCGAGAGAGTCAGAACCTGAAAAAAAAGGGACGAGGACGCTCTATTTTATGGGGCGTTAGGGGAACTGCCTTCCCAGCAGGCTCTCCCTGAGCAGTCTGCTGGAAATCCTTTGTGTAATTCTAAGGCAGCCCAGATCTAGGACAGCGTATCGGGGCTTAGGTACAGCCTGGCTTGGTCACCCCTGGTCTCCTTCTCTAGAACACGTAAATCAAAGGCCCAACCTAAAGCTTTTATATCAGACCTAGAGATGAAAGGGAGACATAAATAAACCTTCCCCTGTGAGACGGCACCACAGCAGGCTAAGCCGTCCTTTAATATCGGCCTGAAATAATAGCTTCCCTTCTTTCCTTTATTAACTTTACCTGGCTTTTCACAACTAGCCTTTTTAAACCTTCTCATGCCAAAGAACTTAGAGCGTGCCTGGTAAAAATGTCGCTGTGGGAGAATTTTTACTAATCTGAACATTTCCGAGGCTGGTTTCTTGGGTGATCATTTACTGGGTGGTGAACTTCAAGGGGGCAGAGACTGTATTTCATCCTTACACTGATCCCCAAGAGCTGGCTGGGAGCCTAACACCTCATAGCTGTTTCCTGAACATCTGCTAAGTAAATGCATTGAATTTCTTTCCGTCTCAATCAAAGAGTATCTATTGTATGCCTATGGGTATAGGACAGTACAAGGAGCTGCAAGGGCCATGAAATTTAATACTTCATGCACTTAAACTTGAAGCATTTAAGGAATGTCAAATCTTCATTATGTAGCCACCAGGAACCAAGTGGTCGCCCCCCATAAACATAATGTGGCTTTCTTAGCAAATTACACGATGTTTTAAATAGGCTGCATGTTTCCTATAGTGCTTGAAACCAGTAAGCATTCAGTAAGTGCTCACTCCATTTGATGAAAGCGAAGTGATTACAAAGGTGAACAACAGAGTTCATAAGCAAAGCTTGGAACTGGAAATAATAGTAAGGGTAAGAGTACAGATAATTTTTTTCTTTATAAGGTTCTACATTTTCAAATTCTGCAATGGTCGTGTATGTACTGGCTTTAAAGTCAGAAGAAAATAAATGATACAGATACACAGGCAGGGATGGAATGTGGTGGAAGGGGAAAGAGATTGGGCAAGTCAGCAAAATGACTGCAGTGAGGGGGAGGCCACCCCAGGCGGGAACCACTGTGATGGACAGGACAGGCCAGCTTGGAGTCTGAGGGGGAGGGCGGGAACCACTGTGACGGACAGGCCAGCTTGGAGTCTAAGTGGGAGGCCACCCCCGACGGGAACCACTGTGACGGACAGGCCAGCTTGGAGTCTGAGAGGGAGGCCACCCCCGACGGCAACCACTGTGACGGACAGGCCAGCTTGGAGTCTGAGAGGGAGGCCACCCCCGACGGGAACCACTGTGACGGACAGGCCAGCTTGGAGTCTGAGGGGGAGGCCATCCCCGATGGGAACCACTGTGACGGACAGGCCAGCTTGGAGTCTGAGGGAGAGGCCACCCCCGACGGGAACCACTGTGATGGACAGCACTAGCTTGGAGTCTGAGGCCCTGGTCAAGTCTCAGCACTGCTGTATGTCCGCTGTGTGTCTAGGCAGATAACTCGGCCTTTCTGAGCCTCAGTTTCCAGATCTGTAAGATAGGAGCAACGGTGCCTTCTTCAGGTAGAGGATTAAATGAGTTAATACACTGAAGGCTCCTAGCACCGTGGTAATGGAGGAGTATAAGGTGGCTATATTTCCGTATTATTTTATATAACATTGCATTATTGTCATTCCTATATTATTATGAGTGATATTTGACGCAAGGCCTGCGGTTACCCTCTCAGTCCCAAATCTCTCCACTGAGGCACAACTATAGCTCCCTGCCCCTCCCCTGCCCCCATTTTACCCCTTTCCGGTTTGATTCTTTCTTCTCTGCTCTTTCATTCTACTGGTCTTGTCTCTGTCCGTGGTAACCAGTGACACCCACTAGTGAGCCAGGTCGTGTCATTCAGGGGTTCCTCCCGTCCTACCAACCCACCCAAACCTCCTACTCCTGGCAGCTCTGTTATCTACTCTATACAATGGGGCAGGATCCCTGCCTTTACTCACTACAGAAAAACATCAGAAGATAAAGCCAAGTAAATAGCTCCAGGCAATGACAAAGTAGCAGCCACCAGACTTGCCATTCTACTATGAATAACTAGAAGATGACACAATGTATGAATCAACTGCCTTCAGATACTGGACACAGGTAGCATAGCACTTTGATCCCTGAGGGAAGGGAAACAAGATGTGCCTGAGATGTTCTGACTTTCTGGACCACAGTGCCAAGAAGCGGGAACCAGAGCAGAGAGAGCGCTCTCACTCACTCACAGTGGGCTCTGCAGGCAGGAGACAGGGATCCCAGTTTCAGGTGCCCAGAATCTGCGAGGGAGAGCCTTGGAGACAAGGGAGCTGACAGAAAGCTCCAGAAATCAGCAGAAGGATTTCTTTGGTGTGCACTAAGCTGTGCGTGATCAGGCTGAAATTCCATAAAGCAGGCAAAGCCAGGGGAGCTGGGAGCTAAACAACCTCCAGAACTCACACAGGGACAGAGTGGGGTGGCTTTGTGGAACACCCAGGATACAGTAGAGACCCAAAAAGGCCACATCGTGGTGGTAACTGCACTAGCCATGGCATGCAGGCACCTGTAAATCTCCCTAGGGTGCTGAAAAGAAGCCTTGAAAGGATGAAGTTGATCGGCAAGTAATTTAAGAGACTACTAAAACAAACCTTTTTTTTTTTTTTTTTTGAGACAGTCTCACTTTATCACCTTCAGTAGAGTGCTGTGATGTCACAGTTCACAGCAACCTCCAACTCCTGGACTTAGGCGATTCTCTTGCTTCAGCCTCCCATGTAACTGGGACCACAGGCGCCCAGCACAACTCCCAGCTATTTTTTTGTTGCAGTTTGGCTGGGACTGGATTGAGACCCGCCACCCTCAGTATATGGGGCTGGTGCTCTACCCACTGAGCCACAGGTGCCATCCACAAAAATAAACTTCAATTCATTTGTTTATTTTTATTTTTTTCAGACAGATCCTCAAACTGTCGCCCTGGGTACAGTGCCGAGGTATCATAGCTCACAGCAACCCCCAACTCCTGGGCTCAAGCAATTCTCTTGCCTCCGCCTCCCAAGTAGCTGGGACTATAGGCACCTGCCACAATGCCCGGCTATTTTTTGGTCACAGCCGTCATTGTTGTTTGGTGGGCCTGGGCTGGATTCAAGCTCAGGTGTATGTGGCTGGCACCTCAGCCACTTGACCCACAGGCACCGAGCCAATTCATTTGTTTAAAAGGCAACAAAATACAGACACTCTACAATGAATTATAATAGTATTTCATTCAGCATCCAATCTAGATACGAGAAGAATCAGGAAAATGTAATCTATAACTAGGTGGGAAAAAGCAGTCAATAGAAACAGAACTTGAAATGACAAAGGTGATGGAATTAGCAGACAAGAACTTGAAAGCAGGTATTGTAAATATCCTCAAGGTTTTAAAGGAAAGCATAAACGTAATATGAGAAGAAATAGGAATGTAAGCAATATCACAGGAGAAGCATAAACCAAAATCAAATCGGAGAAGTCTCAGGTTCTCATGTTGCCACTACCTTGCCTTTGCCAGGATCCCCCCTCGCCTCGCATTTTCTAAAGCTCAAACTTCTGTGAAACGCAGAGGCTGACCTCAACAACTGTCTTTTTAGATTCATACTGCCTCTTGTTATCCACAATGACTCCCAGATGCACCAGAATTTACTCATGCAGCACTTTGCTTGAAATCAACTTTTTTCAATCAAATTATAGCTGGGAAACTCTGAATTTGCACAGTGGGACTTGACTCTTTATTGAGAGGAATCATTGGTGAATCTTGAATCTACCTGCACTGGGAATCCTTATTTAAAACCAGAAATTGTCATTCAAGGAAAATGTGCCTTTTTGGGGGGCGGGGGGGCTACATTTAACCATAAAATCACCATAGAACTTTTTAAAAAAGAATATTATGGGTGGCACCTGTGGCTCAGTGGGTAGGGTGCCGGCCCCATATACCGAAGATGGTGGGTTTGGAGCCGGCCCCAACCAAATGGCAACAAAAAAATAGCTGGGCGTTGTGGCGGGTGCCTGTAGGCCCAGCTACATGGGAGGCTGAGGCAAGAGAATCGCCTAAGCCCAAGAGTTGGAGGTTGCTGTGAGCTGTGTGATGCTACAGCACTCTACTGAGGGCTATAAAAGTGAGACTCTGTCTCTACCGAAAAAAAAAAAAAGAGAGAGAGTAGAAATTTTTTAATAATATTTATATTTGTACCTGGTTTCTTATACCCTCAATGAATCCCCAACAATAAAATAATATTTATATTTGTAGTCAATTTCAGAACCAACAATTCATGGGCCACATATTCTACCATTTATGACATTTTTTCTACATAAAAACAAATTCCTAGTTACAGGAAAACAAGGGGCCATGGAATCCAATAAAGCGGGACAGTACTGAGATGAGATTTTCAGTGTTACCGTGAGATTTATCAGGCTTGACAAACTTTTTCTATAAATGGCCAGATAGTAAATATTTTAGATTTTCTGGGTCACGTATGTTCTCTGTTACATATTCTTCTTCTTCTTCTTTTGTTTTAAATAATTCCTTTAAAATGTAAAAGCTATTCTTAGCTTATAGGCTGTACCAAAATAGACCTTGGGGTAGAATAGGTCCTAGGCTGCCAACCCCTGCCAGTCTCTGCCTCCGACTTCACTGAATTAGAATCGGTATTTCAGTGAGATTCCTGGGTGATTGAAGGTCACATTACATTTTGAGAGCGGCAGTTTTCAAGCTTGGCTGCATGTTGAAGCAGCCTGTAAGCCTTAAAAAAAAAAACTTGAGGATGGCGCCTGTGGCTCAAGGAGTGAGGCGCCAGCCCCCTGTGCCAGAGGTGGTAGGTTCAAACCCAGCCCTGGCCAAAAACTTCAAAAACAAAACAAACAAACAAACAAACAAACAACAACAACACCAAAAGACCAGTGAAATCAGAGCTTCTGGAAGAGACCTCTGGTCAGCAAGACCATTAGTGCTTCCAGTGATGCCAGTGCACACCCACGGCTGAGCACAGTGGCGTAAGGGGCTCACTTAGCACAATCATCAAGCTTATCTGCTCTTCCAGAATATAGCCCAGTTCTCACCAGGCTCCCTTGCTCTTGGGACGAAGGGATTCTAGAACAAAAACCCCCCCTCAGGAGCATGAATGATAAAAAGGGATGTGACCGCAAATCCCTGATGTCTATGGAACGGTTGTTTGTGTCATTAGAGAAAGTAATTTTGGGAGCACAGAAGTTCTTGAATGGATGTTAGCCATTTCACCTCAAAAGTTAAAATTTAGCTAAAAATTCATCAATCTTTTTCAACTTTGAAATTATGTGAAGAAATTGATTCAATTCTTAGGGCTGTGCTCAGAAACATTTTAAATTCTAGAATGCTTAATGGAAAGTACACTCCTGAATTAGCCATCCTTCAGTGGTCAATATTTTTCTTCAAGATTCCTGGGTCCTATACAACAATTTCACAGGTGAGATTCACTTTTGCCAGCGTTAGTGTGTCGTTAGCACCTTTTAAGACACTGCCTGGATTAATACCCAGGCAACCATGGACGAGAAGCAGTAATAACAGGTGTTTTGAGAAAAGCTGGCTCATTTCTCAATAAAAAGTCAAAAACAATCACTTAATTCAGTTCTCTTGGTTCGTTGTTGCTTTGTAATTTGAGGAAATAGTGCGATAAATACATGACTATTTCTTTTGCTCTTTCACAATATTTGCATTTTCTCCTCTTCAATGGAAAGATGTAGAAGAGGCATTTTGTTACAGAATTAACTTTACAAACAAAAGAAAAAGTTATTAATTTATTTTCTTAATGCCGAAATTCTTCCAGACTCTATGTACACATCACCTCATCAGAGAGGGCTTCCCATTTCACACTTCATCGCTACTACTGGTTTCCTTTTCTACATAGCACTAGCTGATAGATTTTACATTTGTTTTATTGTCCATATATCCCTTCTCTAAGGAGATATTCTAAATACTGAAGTCTACTCCTTCAACTAAGACCTCAGTAATTGGAATTTAAAAGTTTCTTGAGGCTCGGCGTCTGTGGCTCAATTGGCTAAGGTGCCAGCCACGTACACCTAAGGTGGTGGGTTCGAATCCCCAGCCCGGGCTCGCCAAACAACAATGATGGCTGCAACCAAAAAAAATGGTCGGGCCTTGTGGCAGGCGCCTGTGGTCCCAGTTACTTGGGAGGCGGAGGCAGGAGACTCGCTTGAGCCCAGGAGCTAGAGGTTGCTATAAGCTGTGATGCCATGGCACTCTACCCAGGGGGATAGCTTGAGGCTCCGTCTCAAAAAAAAAAAAAAAAAAAGCTTCTTGAGGGCAATGCCTCTAGATGAGTGGGCGCCAGCCACATACACTGAGGGGGGCAGGTTGGAGCCTGGCCTGTGCCTGCTAAAAAATGAAAACTGCAACCAAAAAATAGCCGGGCATTGTGACGGGCACCTATAGTCCCAGCTACTTGGGAGGCTGAAGCAAGAGAATTGCTTAATCCCAAGAGTTTGAGGTTGCTGTGAGCTGTGATGCCACCGCACTCTACAGAGGGCGACATAGTAAAACTCTGTCTCAAATAAATAAATAAATAATAAAAGAAATAAATAAAAAGCTCCTTGAATCCAGAACCTTTGACTATTATATATATACACATTTGTATTTTTGAGACAGACTCTCACTATGTTGCCCTTGGTAGAGTGTCATGGCATCCCAGCTCACAGCAACCTCTAACTCTTGGGCTTAAGCAATTCTCTTGCCTCAGCCTCCCAAGTAGCTGGGACTACAGGCGCCTGCCACAATGCTCGGCTGTTGTTGTTGTTGTTGCAGTTCTAATTGTTATTTAGCAGGTCCTGGGTGGGTTTCAACCTGCCAGCCTGGGTATATGTGGCTGGCGCCCTACCTACTGAGCTATGAGCACCACACTATACTTTTTCTTTTTTTTGAAACAGAGTCTCACTGTGTTGCTCAGGCTAGAGTGCCGTGGCATTAGCCCAGCTCATGGCAACCTCAAATTCCTGGGTTCAAGGGATCTTCCTGCCTCAGGCTCCTGACAAGCTGGGACTAGAGGCGCCCAGGTAACTTTCCATTTTTAGTAGAGATGGGGTCTTGTTCTTGCACAAGCTGGTCTCAAATCCTGACCTCAAGGCATCCATCCTAGGATTACAGGCCAGAGCCACGGTGCCCTCCACCGTTGTTTGTTTTGTGCACTGTGTATCCCTGAGCCTGGAACATGGCCTGGAGCACAGTAGATGTACAGTAAACGCTTCTCTAATGAAGGTTGTTGAATGAACAACCTCCATTACACTGTAAAGAAGCCAGTGATCAGGGATGCAGGTAAATAACCCACAATAACGTGGAGAAAACAGAAAAGAATCCAGCATTTGGGGAGGCCTAATACCTGGTGAAAGTAAAAAATGTGGCAAAGCTGCTTCTCATTAACCTAATGATTTATTTTTATAAAGCAGAGAGGAAATTTTAGTGAGCGCTTGAGGACTTACATAAAACCTACTAATAATATATTCCACAAATGTTACAGAAATCCGGCTTGGTGCCTGTAGCTCAAGCAGCTAAGGCGCCAGCCACATATACCTGAGCTAGTGGGTTTGAATCCAGCCTGGGCTGCCAAACAACAATGATGGCTTCCCCCCCAAAAAAAATAGCTGGGCATTGTGACGGGTGCCTACAGTCCCAGCTACTTGGGAGGCAGAGGCAGGAGAATCACTTGAGCCCAGGAGCTAGAGGTTGCTGTGAGCTGTGATACCATGGCACAGAGCTTGAGGCTCTGTCTCAAAATAAATAAATAAAGTCACAGAAATCCACAGAAAAGAAAAGTTCTGCTGTCTTATGAGAGGCCACTCATTGACTTACTCAAAAATCAACAGAATTTTGGCCTGAGTGTGGTGGCTCACTCCTATAATCCCAGCACTCTGGGAGGCCAAAGTGGGTAGATCATCTGAGCTCAGGAGTTCGATACCAGCCAGAATAAGAGCAAGACCCCATCTCTACCACACATCGAACAACTAGCCAGGCATTGTGTCAAGTACCTGTAGTCCCAGCTATTCAGGAGGCTGAGATAAGAGGATCACTTGAGCCTAAGAGTTTGAGGTTGCTGTGAACTATGAAGGCAGGGCACTCTACCAAGGGTAACAAAGGAAGACTCTAAGAAAAAAAAAATCAGAAATTTTACAAAGGAAGACTCAAGTTTCATGCTTCACAATCTCTCTGCAATAGTTGTTAAATACAAATAATATTTCTTACCATCTTCCAGTTGCCTACTCAGGACTCAGCACAGGAATCAGTGCTCTATGTGCTACATCCATCAAGTTTCACAAGCAGTGGACTAGAGACTCATGTTAGGCCATGATGAAATTCTTACCGTCCACAGATGGCCAAGGGAGAAAAACCTGGGGACTACAAAACACTGGCTTTTATTTAGGATTAGATCCTTCTTTCATTTTGGATGTTAAAATAGTCTTTCTTTCAAGAGTGATTTGTGGAAACAGTGGTATAGGTTAAGTAGGTTTGTTTGTTTTTGTGAAACAGAGTCTCAGGCTGTCGCTCTGGGTAGAGTGCCATGGCATCATAGCTCACAGCAACCTCAAACTCCTGGGCGTAAGTGATTCTCTTGCCTCTGCCTCCCACGTAGCTGGGACTATAGGCGCCTACCACAATGCCCAGCTATTTTTTGGTTGCAGTTGTCATTGTTGCTTAGCAGACCTGGGCTGGGTTCAAACCCACCACCCTAGGTGTATGGGGCCGGTGTCCTTGCCCACTGAGCTACGGCCACCACTCTAGGGTAGGTATTTTTGAGATTTTTTTCCTTGGCAAAATAAAAAAGTTGGGCTAATCTTTTTTCTTTTCTTCTTTTTTTTTTTTCCTAAGATAAAAAGTCTCACTCTGTTGCTTTGGGTAGAGTGCCATGGTGCCATAGCACACAGAAGCCTTAAACTCTTGGGCTTAAGTGATCTTCTTGCCTCAGCCTCCTGAGTAGCTGGGACTACAAGTACTCACCACAATGCTCAGCTAATTTTTCCAATTTTTAGTGAAGATGGAGTCTCCCTCCTGCTCAAGCTGGTCTTGAACATCTGAGCTCAAGCAATCTTCCCACCTTGGTCTCCTAGAGTGCTGGGGTTATAAGCTGTGAGCCACTATGCCCAGCCAAGTTGGGCTGATCTAAACGGGTCCTCCAGGAGAAAAAAGAAAAGAGAAAGAAAATTCCTTAGGTATGGATTCCCAGATCTCACTTAATACTCACAGAAGTGAAGTTTTAGTGGTGCCCATTTCATATGAAAAAATTAGAGCTTAAGGTAAAGTTAACTGCCTTGGGTGGTACAGCTGGCAAGTGGAAGGATGGAATTTAAAGCCGGTCTCCAGCTCTAAAGTACATGTTCTTTAGTCTACCATTGTGTTGCCAAAGAGAAACTGGTTCTGCACCCTTATTGTCAGAGAGATATTATTTAGGGAACTGGGCTTGGCGCCTGTGGCTCAATCGGCTAAGGCGCCAGCCACGTACACCTAAGGTGGCAGGTTCGAATCCCCAGCCTGGGCCCGCCAAACAATGATGGCTGCAACCCAAAAATGGCCGGGCGTTGTGGCGGGCGCCTGTGGTCCCAGCTACTTGGGAGGCGGAGGCAGGAGACTCGCTTGAGCCCAGGAGTTGGAGGTTACTATGAACTGTGATGCCATGGCACTCTACCCAGGGGGATAGCTTGAGGCTCCGT
>CAUYQV010107839.1:0-15343 GCA_963574575.1 Galagoides demidoff
TGGCGGGCGCCTGTGGTCCCAACTACTTGGGAGGCGGAGGCAGGAGACTGGCTTGAGCCCAGGAGTTGGAGGTTGCTATGAGCTGTGATGCCATGGCACTCTACCCAGGGGGATAGCTTGAGGCTCCGTCTCAAAAAAAAAAAAAAAACAACTTTACACTTCTATACTGCTTACTATATGCCAGGGACTGTTCTGGTACAGGTGATTTATAACTATGAACACATTTAAACCTCATGTTAACACATGAGGAAACTAAGGCACAAGGTCACTGAGGTCGTAAACGGTAGAGTGGTGATTTGAATCCAGGTAGTGTGGCGCTTATACTGCCTTTCCAGGAGCTACCATTTTGCTGAGAGTTTAACTTCTTTTTTCTAATTAGCAGTTTGGACTGGCAATCTAACTCTGTCTGCTATGGAGCTCGTTTTTCCTTATGAGTTATTAAAGAGGAATGCTGGCCTTGGAAGCTTCCCGGATAGAGATCCAGAAACAAAGAAGCAGCTCCTCCAAAGGGCAGCCCCAGAGTTTGGCTCCGGAACAGAAGTCCGAGGCTTGAGTTTCCACCCGGACAGGAAAAGAGTAGACCCTTGCGCAGGCGCAGTGAGCAAGTCAGCGCTAGACTGCAGGTCCGCGCGCGCTAGGGTGACTCGGGAGCCCCGCAGGTTTAGGCTGGCCTCTGCCCACCCCAGACGTGGCTGTAGAGGTGGGCGAGGAGAGGCGACAGCCTAGAGAGTCCGCGGGGCAGGGAGGGCGGAGGTGGCGGAGAGGATGGGAGCAGAGAAGCCAAGAGCAGGCCTGGAAAATATGCACTGGGCATTCCTGGGTGCGGGATCGGCTGACGCCCTGGGGCCCGCGGGTGCCAGTGTAGAACTTCTGCACACGTGCGGCGCACCAAACCTCAGAGATAATCATCTCAGCCAAAGCACGTATTTTACAGATGGACAGACTGAGCCCCGTCCCCCTAGGAGCCCTGGAGGGAGCATAGGGTAGTTTCCTCTTATTTTTCCTAGCCTGGATTTCTCATCTGTAGAATGGGATGAGCAGCCTTTGTTTCGTGAAAACCGATTGCACTCTTACCGGGCGCTGTGCTGAGTGCCCCTTACCCACTAGATTATTAGGGCATAATCAAATGAGATGGTAAAAGTGAAAGTCATTGGCATGCTTTTAAGCATGATATAAATGTGACCCCTTTTGAATGCCTGGGCCTTCCTTATATGATTGCAGTTAATTTTCATAAAGAAAGGTCAGGCTTTGCTGTTTCCTGGCCTCAGGTTTTCCTACTCTCCCTGGCCAGATTTCTCACAAATGGATCCAATTAGTCACTGGAAGAGTTGAGAATAGGATTGGCTCAGCACAGATAGATGACTATGAATTTGTCATTGCTGTGCAGTCTATCTGTAATACTCCCTCAAAGGGATGAAAATGGGTAGGTAATTTGTAGCTGCTCTAGGTGAAGTTCTCTGGCAGGTTCGGAGTGTATCTCAATTCGCTCATCAATTTGGGAGCTTGTAAATTGTTGATGTTTCAAATGGAACATTTGGCTCCTGCTTCTCTTTGGTGGATAAAACCCCAATAATAGGGAAGAAAGAGCTTTGGCATCCTCATTGCCTCCTCCTTTCATTCACAAGGCTTGCTGGTCATTCCGCTTGTGGGCAAATGTTACAATATTTGTTTTCTAGTATTTTAAAACACATTTATACAATAACCAGTGTGGTTAAAACACTGTGCCAAGCCATGGAGAAAATGACGGATGTGGTCCCTTCTCTCAATGATCTCATAGTATTGACAGAAAAGAATGTAGTGGAGGATCTGATGCAAATAGAGTTAAATTAGGACTAAATGGGGGGTTCACAGAACTTCCTTTAATTTATGAAAGCCCCGGTCATCTTATTTCACCTGTGATTGGTGTCCCGCTTTTCAGGGAACACAGTTTCGAGGCAAAGTTACATGCTCTGAATTTTGAACTTTTAACAGACCTCTAGTTGTCATGAAAAAGAATGTAAGTGTTTTACCTGCTCCTGGTCCACAGTATTCATCAGCGCAGATGTGCCACCCAGCTCTGGGAATATATTCTCAAAGGACTGGCATGAAGATATCTTCAGCTTGACTTTGCTTTTTGTGTTGGTGTTGTGGAATTTGCTGCCCCGTCCTATGAACATGCATTCCCATATCTTAAACTCTCCTGTCCATGCGTCACAGAGTCCACCAGACCTTCCTAACCATAGCGATCATTCCTTTCTTGAAACTGTGGCATTAAGGGTACATGTGAATCTGTCTAAATGCAGACTATAAATGTCTTAACACATTAAGAAAATGCCATGAAGGCTCTGTTAACCAGTTGGATGAAAATATTTCAATTGTATACAAAACTAGCACACTGTACCCCGTGACTGCATTAATGTACACAGCTATGATTTAATAAAAAAAAAAAAAAGAAACTGTGGCTTTCATGGGCCACAGCGTTTATCTTTTGTTTTTTAACTTTCATCCTAAGATTGTGAGTTGTTGAGCAGGGTTCAGAGGAGGATGTGCAGGAGATGAAAAGACACAGGTGTGGGAGATAAACAGGCCCGAGGACCTGAGTTTGCATTCTGGACTCCTGCTTATTGGTTATGGGACTGAAACTTTGTGAACCCCAGATACCACCCATCTCTGAAACCTGTTTTCTTCAGGATTGTCACTCATCAGCACGTGGTGACAAATAAGATGACAGAGTAAGTTGGCAAGCTCCTTTCTTTTCTCCCCTCCACCCCTTTTTATGTTCCCAGCCTTACGTAGCGTTTGTGCCCCCAGGTTCCATTCGGAGTGAACGAGGGTCTGCCAAATCCAGTTAAATGATGAATGTGGGCTGAATGTTTTTCTCTTAACTCAGAATCATAAACTTTTATACTATACACCTTCTGATTCTTAGCCCAAGGCTGCATCCACTATTTGGTATAATTCACAAATTATTTTTTTAGTACCTGTTAAATTTAAAGCACTATCTTTTCTTTCTTTCTTTCTTTTAAATTTTTGTTGTTGAAGTTGTCATAGTTGTTTAGCTGACCCAGGCTGGGTTTGAACCAGCCAGCCTTGGTGTACGTGGTCGGCGCCGTAACCCCTGGGCTATAGGCGCCAAGCCTAAAGCACTATCTTTTTAAAGAAATAGGAGACAAGACAGGATTCCTCTTTACAAGAAGTTTCGGTCTATCTGGGAAGCTGGGAGTATCTCCCTCTTATCTGCGTTTCCCTTATCCCAATAAGTAAACAGCCACAAATTGGAATTCTCACCATATCATTTGTTTGCTTTATACTCATTCTCCTTAGGTAAACTCAGCCACTCATGGCTTTAAATACCCTCTACACGCCAGAAACACCAACATCTATATTTAGAGTCTAGACTGTAAAACTTCAAACCCATATATCCAGCTGTCTTTTAACAAATGCACTTAATCTACAACTACGTCCAATTAACCTGAAACAAGCCTCTTTGAACTGGCTCTACGTCTGGTGTTGCCCATCTTCGTGGAGTGGTTAAGGCCAGGAACCCATGGATCATCCTTGCAAGTTCCTCTCTCTCATATCCCCTCTCCCACATCCAATAAATGGTGAGGTCATACAGCTTCTGCCTCCAAAATATAACTGGATTCCACTTAGTTTCTCTCCATCTCCACTGAGAGCACCAAAGTCCAAGCCACCGTCATCTGTCCCCTGTATCACTGGTGCAGCTGTCTCGCTCAACTTTCTCCTCTAATCTGTTTTCCATGTGTCAACAAGAATGATCTCTTTAAGCATAAAGCTGGTCAGGCCACTTCCCTGCTGAAAATCCCCCAATGCCTTTGCTGGTAGGATTCAGGTTTGCAGGGCTGTCCAGCCTGTGGCCCGTGGGCTGCATGCCAATTTCGTGAGGATTGTTTTTGTTTATCTGTGCTGTCGCATAACACGAAAATTATGCACGAACCGTTTTTTGCCCATCAGCTTTCGTTAGTGTTTGTGTATGGAATGTGCTGTCCAAGTCAACTCTTCCTCCAGTGTGTGGCAAAGGAAAAAAAAAAAGGTCAGACAGCTCTGAAAACCTTGGGGTTATTCCCCACCCCTCCGACAGTCAATGCACTCAATTCACAACCTCTCTTCCTCAGCTCAGGGTCAGCCCCAACCAAACCACGCTGAATGAAAGCAAGGGAGATGGGAATTTCTGAACGAAGGCAGGATCATTGCTGGGAGCGAGTACTTGGTGGCTCCAAACCAACCCATGTCGTGGAGGAGGAAAGGTCTGCATGGCAATGTGTAGGATAGACTGCAGCAGAGAGAGACCCCTGCTGAGAGTTGCCTGTCATCCCTCTGTTCCCTGCAGTGGCCTGGGAGGAATGGACTCTGCCACTCAACTCTTTATAGCACTCGGAGATCCTCTTGGAGTGCTCCACTCAACCAAGTTCCCATCAATTCCTGTTGATCCATTGAATGGGCTCTCTGGAGGTAAACCAGAAGGAGATACAGAATTAGGACGGAGCAGAGGGGTCTAGGACACTAGATACCCATCTCATTGTCCATAAAACAGTCACACTTTGCCCTTTAGGAAAAAGACCCTTGTTTCATTTTCGTGTCTCTTAGTGCACTTGGGAGAGAAAGGCTGCTAACTGGGCGGGATTGTTCGTCTGTCTAGGCTTATGGTGAATTAGGTCTTTTTGAATTTGTTATGAAAAAGGAGTTAAGAAGAGACCCAATTCTTTTTTTTTTTCTTGGTTTTATTTATTGCACGAATAATAACATGACGACAATAAAGGAGGAAAAAAAAACAGGAAAAACAGCAGAAACTGTAGATGTCTTATTAAAGAGACAGACGGCCCTTGGCAGTTGTATAAATATTGTCTTCAATTTATCTCGTCTCCTCTAAATGTGAATTTGTCATGAAAACCCTCATTCTGTGATAGCCCCAGAGGCACATTAGTACAAAGTACAACATAGCTTTATTTAAAAAAAAAAATTTTTTTTAAAGTAAGTGTTGGCTAGACAAGACACACTATACTCCTTACTCCTACAATTTAAAGTGAAGAAGTTGGAGGAAAGTCAGGGGAAAGAAAGGGAAATGGGGTCAGGCTCGGTGGCTCACACCCATAATCCTAGCATTCTAGGAGGCCAGCGCGGGAGAATGGCTTGAGCTCAGGAGTCTGAGACCAGCCTAAGTAAAGTAAGAGAAAGGCCCCATCTCTACAAAAAATAGAAAAATTATCTGGGTGTGCTGGCAGGTGCCTATAGCCCTGGGTACTCTGGAGGCTGACACAGGAAGATCCCTTGAGCCTAGGAGTTTGAGGTTGCAGTGAGCTATAATGATGGCGCTGCATTCTAGCTGGGGCGACAGAGGGGGACCGTCTGAGAAGGGGAACTGTATAATGTTTATTTACCTTTTTCCTATAGTCATGTCTTCTACTCCATGGTCTTACATGGGAAGGAAATGCAGCTTCTGAATAGTCTTCTGTCTTCTAGCATAATCTCTTGAGGGCTGGCTGGGTCACTGAGCTTCTGAAAACCCTACAGAACCAAGAAGGCATGAAATAAAACATCGCACAGGTTTTTAAACAAGGACGAAGAATTGTTGAGTTGTGGCATTGGGGGGCCTGGCTGGTCTGGGACTGTCTTAAGGGACTTCAAGATTGTCACCTGGTGGGCTGACCTACTTTGATGCAGTTTTCTTTTCCCTGGCAGCACTTTTAAGTCTTTTTAACTATTCATGACCTGTCTATTAGTTGAATAGCATTGAGACAAACATTGACTGCTACCATTTTAAGGCCATAATTGAAAAAACGTAACTTTTCCAACCTGCAGGGAAGACGAGTATTTGGAAAGCCTCTGGACACCAGGAACAGCTGACAGGTCGCGTAGGAGGTAAATTGAATAAATAGGATCTCTCATGTGTTGGAGAGAGATTTCTGTAAATAGGAAATTAATGTGGCCCGCAGTGAGTCAGATCTGAAATAATGGTGTTTAAGACTCTTAACTCCCACTCAGGTATTTAAAGGACTAAGTCAGCCATTCTCAACCCTTTTAAAAAGGCAAGGTACTAGACTACGACAGGTGGTGACCCTGAAGCATTATCCGTCCCCTTCAAGTTCATTTGCATAATGTACACAGAAGCCAGTACCATCAACATCTATCAGCTCGAGCCCTTCAGAATTAATGGAGTCATTTCATGAATGCTTTTGTGGAACTATTTTTTTTTTTTTGTCTCTCTGACACAGAACCTCAAGTCACCCAATGCTCTCCCCTTTTTCATTCCCAAGAAGATACTGCTGTCATCTCTCCCTAGCACAGGAGAAAAGAAACACCGCGCTTCCTGCCCCAACCCTCCTCCAACATGCCGTCCGCATGGGCTGGGTGCTCCCTCGAATGAACCATGGACCTTCTCTCCTTCAGAACTTCCTTTTGGGGAAGATTGGAAATTCCTCATCAGCACATGGAAGGTTTAAGGCATTCTTTTTATGACTTTTTTTTTTTAAAGCTGAAGCACTTCATCTCATAATAATGATCTAATTGATTGTACAGTACGAGCGCCTGAAGTCGGGGGACCAGCAGTCTGAACCTTATTTTTTCGCTTGAACCAGGGAAGCTCTACTTCTGTGGGTGCTCCTGTCCCGTGTAGACAACAGAGTGAATCGCGTGACCCCAACTCTTCCCTCGTCGCACTGTGTTCGCGTTTGTCATTGCTTTGGAGGGACATGTGGCTGGGCTTTAACCTCCTCTTTCCCGGCCTTGGCCGTGCCTCTCCACCTCTTCTGCCTCCTCAGCACCACACGGCCTGTGCTCCCTAGTCAGTTCCGATGCTGGGTTGGACATGGACACTTCTTCCCCACAAGGCCCTCTCCATCAGCCTGGAGCATTTAAAGTGGGAATGTGGTTGGCAGCAGCAGCCGTGTCCACCCACCCTCCTCATCCCCATTCGCTGTCTTACCCTGAGGCACAATGCCAGAGGGTGCAAGTCCCTGTCCCACAGCAAGTGCTGAAAGCTGGACGCTAACTTCGCAGCTGGCTCCTCCATCTCTCCTCCTGCGTGTCTTCTGAACCCCGTTTGAAAACACCATTCCTTTGTTACCCCGGCCAAGAGTATTCTACACTTACTGAGAGCGCCCGTTTACCAAATGCCTGTTATGGGGAAGGCACGCCCCATCTCCTGTATCTTCAGCCCTCTTACCAACTCCAGGAGGTGGGTATGGAGTCAGAGAGACACTTGAGCGCCACTCCTGCCATTCTCCAGCTGAGTGGCCTGAAGTCCCTCAAGTGACATCACTGAGTCTGAGTTCTCCATCTGTCCAGTGAGCTGTTGTGAGATTTAAGCAGGATGGCTGAGGTAAGGCCTTTCGCAGAATGCCTTGGTATTTTATATGGGCTTTTTCTTTTTTTTTTTTTGAGACAGAGTCTCTGTAGAGTGCTATAGCATCATAGCTCACAGCAACCTCAAACTCTTGGGCTCAAGTGATCCTCTTGCCTCAGCCTCCCAAGTAGCTGGGACTCCAGGCACCTGCCACAGGGTTTGGCTATTTTTAGAGATGAGATCTCATTCTTGGGCAGGCTGGTCTTGAACTCCTGAGCTCAGGAGATCCACCTGCCTTGGCCTCCCAGAGTGCTAGGATTACAGGTATGGCTTAATATGTGCCTAATAAGAGAACTATTGTGGAGTGTTTGAACTTAGCCAAGTTACCTGACTCATCCAAGGTTTTACACCTAGTAAGTGATGGAACTGGGCTGTGAATGCCAATCTTTGGAAATCTATTCCCTTTACTTCCTCTTTCCCTTGATTAGAGAAGATGCTATGTTAGTTTCCCGGCACCATGAAAAAGCTACCGGAGCCAGTGGGTACTTTGGCAATGAGCTGTGCAATTAAGCTCCAAGCTAATGATAAAGGAGTGTAATGTAACAGCTAATATCTACTGAGTGCCACCATCTGCTCGGCTGTGCTAGGTCACTGGCGTGCATTCTCCAGTCTTTCAACAGTGTTCACCAACGTCCAGTCATTTGTGTTCTGTCTTCACAATTTTTGCCATTCCTCTGTACCACTTGTACTATGATTTACTTAAAATTTTTCCTTAAAATTGACTTATATTATTATTTAAGTAAATCTATTTTAAAAGGAAAGTTGTAGGCTGGGCGCGCTGGCTCAGGCCTATGATTCTAGCACTCTAGGAGGCTGAGTCCGGTGGATTGCATGAGCTCAGGAGTTTGAGACCAGCCTGAGCAGGGCTAAGACCCCTGTCTCATTTAAAAACAGAAAAACCAGCTGGGCATTGTGGCGGGCACCTGTAGTCCCAGCTACTCGGGAGGCTGAGGCAAAGGGGATCTCTTGAACCCAAGAATTTGAGATTGCTGTGAGCTCTGATGCCATGGCACTCTAACCCAGGGTGACAGAGGAGTGAGACTCTGTCTCCAAAGAATACAAAATAAATAAATAAATGAACGAAAGGAAAGTTGTTATCACTACAAGAAATAGCAAATGTCCAGGAAAATAAATATAATTAAGACCAAGCAGTGTTGTCAAGTTCCAGCTAGATAACACTCTGGGCCTGAGGCCTGAGGTCTGCTGAACAGAGAGATTAGCGAGAGTTGGAGAGGTGTTAAAATACACTAGAACCCAACAGGAAGTGTTCTTCTGACCTCAACTGGAACCACCAGAAGAGAACTGGGAAAAGAACAACGTCCTCATTTGTTATTCCATGTTATGGAATAGATCCTGTCTGTACCCCACTTAGTAATTTCACAGGTCCCCGTTTCCTGCTGAGGGAGGCACTGCCATGGGACAGGCATGCCGGGACTTGTTGTTACCCCGTTTTACAAATGGGACTCAGAGAGGTCACACTGTTTACCCACAGTTAGACATCTAAATATGGGGTTAAAAGATAGAGTTCAAATCAAGGTCTTTCTCAAGGAATCACAAGAGAAATGCATCAAACTTCAATAGGCTTGACAACGGGGGCTGCCTAAGAGCACTGGTGTGTTTGCCTGAGTTTTCTGTTACAAGTTCGTGGTCCCTGAGCTCGCTGAGTTGCTGAGGAATGCTGACACCCTTGGGGAGGGACCTGTGGTCCAGACACCTAGTACGGGCAGAAGAAACTTTGCAGCGGGCAATTGGAAGTTTCTGCTGCAGCTTTGGTGCTGAGCTGGGGTGGTGCACGCGGCTGCCTCTCTGCTGGAAGCACTACTGGCTGGGAACTGGGGATCTGAGAAGGGGCCAGGACCCAAGGCTGTCCCAGGCATGCTGAGGCCTTTGGCTGGGAGAGAATAACTGGCTGCTGCAGAAACATAGTACCTGTGGGCACTGGAGTGCTGGAAAGAGGACAAGCTTGAGTTCTAATCCCGATTATTCCACTAAAGTACTTAGCACAGTAAACTCAGGAAAATGATTACCTTTTGCACCTCAGTTTTCTAGTCCAAGAAATGGGATGAAGCCACTACCTAGGATTGTTTCGAAAGTGAAATTAGCTAGTGCTTGAGTTCCAGGCAGCGTGCAGGCTGCGGGATGGTTTTCTCCCCCCCTCAATTTGACACATACGTGCTGCCTTAAATGCTCCCTTTCCTCCCAGCCCTGCCGTCCCCCAAACTCATGTCTTCCTGAGGATACGAATTGAGACCAGTATACGTTTGGGCTCGGTGAGAATATGATGTCTTACGCAAATTAGGAGACCTCGGCCATTGGAAGTTGTTCATATTGCCCAACGAATTTGGGTTCACAGCCTGATGAGATTTTTGTTTCTTTAAGAAGCCTTTGGGCTTTCTGCCTGCTGCCCTTCCACCCAGAGACAGCATCATGGCATCTGGCACTGCCGAGGCCACCGTTCTTTCTTCTGCAACATTTTTCTCTTTCTCTCTGTCACACAAGCTTTCCTGTACATTGGGATGTGAGAACAGGGTGACCTAAGGCAGGGAGATAGCCACCCGCTGCCTGACAGTGCAGGGGGGACCCGACAGAGAGAAGCAGTTGTCTCGCCTGAATGGCCCATCGTGAGCCTGTCCCTTATGAATTTATAGCAAGCCCTTTCTAGCTTAGCCCTCCTTCATGGGGTTCCTTCTTTGTGGGGTATTAGGTTTCAGCAAAACTGGGAAGGAAATAGTTACTTGGTAGCATGGACTTTATATACACTGTTTCGGGTAATTCTTCAGCAATTCTACCAAATGGGCATCACCCTCTTTATTCTACAGATGAAGGCATGGAGAGGGAGAGAAGTTAAGCAAATTGCTAAAATTATACATCCAGCAAGTGACTGAGCTGAGAAGCAAACCCAGGCGGTTGGCCAAGCCCCATCAAATACTGTGCTAGTAAACTCTTCCCTCCTTTTAGATGTAGGTTACTGCAGTAGGTGTGTCGGGGGGAGAACTCCCCAAACCCCAGCCCCCACTCCCCCAGACAGAAGCGGTCATTCCTCCCGGTGGGAGTGTTGGTGGCTGCCAGCTCTCTCCCCTGCCTGACCCTCCTGCCTCGGAGCGGTACAGCTCTGCAAGGCCATCCCAGCCCCAGGCTCCCAAGCGGGACCACGCGAGACATCAGTTGTGACTACATCACAGCTCCGTTTCTCCTTCTGCCCAACTCCTGCGGCCATCACTCTTCCGCAGGTAGGATCTGGAGCACTCGCTCCGAAACGCTGTGAGCGTACAGATCTCTGTCGCAGGCTCTGTTTCTCAGGGAATCCGGCTCCAGGGGAAATCTCCATATTCTGGTATCCCAGCATCTGGCGTGTAAGCCTGCATCCTGCTAACAGGAGATGGCAGAGAATGGTTCTAGCATCCGGTAGCCTAGATTAGAATCGCACGCTCTGCTACCTACAGCATGTGACCTCGCAGATGAGTTAATCTCCCAACCCAGCCTCCTTAGGTGCAATAGGAACATGGTAAGGGTTTCTAACTCATCTGCTGGGGCAACCAAGATAACTCAGGTCGCGCACCCAGACTAGGCACGTGGTCCCAGGCAGTCACGTTGGTATCAGTAGTAGCAGGTGCCACTGAACACCCCCTCTTCAAGATGTTGCCCGTTCCCGTGGATTCCTTGAAATCACACTTTCCTGATTCATCTCCTTTTCTCCACATTCGGCCTCTGCTTGCTTGGCTGGCTCCTCCTCCCCCTGGCCTCTAAATTTAGTGTTCTTTGGGGGCTGCCCCTCACCTGCTCCCTCTGCCTTTCCTTTTCTGGGTTTTCTCATCTCCTCCACACTGCTGGTCAGGGGCCCCCAAGCCAGCAGAGAGCTCTTGCAGTGGGCTGCGTTTTATTCCAGGAGGTTGAGCAGACCTGTCATTTGCATGGATAATAACCAGAGCATTTCTGCTCGGGCTGCCCCC
Source organism: Galagoides demidoff (assembly GCA_963574575.1). Classification (NCBI taxonomy): domain Eukaryota; kingdom Metazoa; phylum Chordata; class Mammalia; order Primates; family Galagidae; genus Galagoides; species Galagoides demidoff. The sequence goes on from CAUYQV010107839.1 coordinate 11,293, forward strand.
GAAGTCAGTCTGTCAAAGCTTTTGAACGGTGTTAGTGATGGTGTTTGCAACGTATGCCCTTGAGTAAGGGCACCTGCTTGTCTTGTAACAGGTGCTATTGTCAGGGCTGATAATGCGGAGAAGGTAAGAGGGGGCGGAGAGGTGGGCAGCTACTGTTTGAAGTTCTATGACAGGAGACAGGGTGAAAGGATTCTGTATTCTCCAGGCTTCATTTTTAGACTGTTTTGATAAGTAACTTAAATCTCAGTTGTTTACAGATGCATGAAAGACATCTAGGAAAGCTTGAAACCCATGAGAATGATATACAAAAACTTTTTTTTTTTAATAGGCAGAGTCTCTGTCTGTCACTCTGCAGAGAGTGCCATGGTGTGGTGTCCTAGCTCACAGCAACCTCGAACTCCTGGGTTCAGGCGATTCTCCTGCCTCGGCCTCCCAAGTAGCTAGGATTACAGGCACCCGCCATCATGCTCAGCTAATTTTTCTATTTTTAGTAAATAGAAATTTTACTCTTGCTCAGGCTGGTCTCGAACTCCAGAGTTCAACCAATCCACCCGCCTCGGCCTCCCAGTGTTAGGATAACAGGTGTGAGCCACCACAACTGCCCTATACAAGAACTTCTGATGGTCAGTGTCTTGGATTCAAATGATCTACAACTAAACCAATGAAGAGATGGTTTCCAGCTTCACTGGTTAAAGTTTAAAAACTGTGGTTCTAAGGGCAGCACCTGTGGCTCGGTGTATAGGGCGCCAGCCCCATATACCCAGGGTGGCGGGTTCGAACCCGGCCCTGGCCAAACTGCAAAAAAAAAAAACCCTATGGTTGTAAGAGGAGGTGAGGGGTCTGGAAGAGGAAGAGAGACTTCAGGGAATGGTGAGGAGAGAAGGGAACCAACGGGTTTTAGTGATTACCGTGTACTCAGCACTGGCAAGTGTCTTCTCTTTAATATTCACAAAACCTTTGTGAGGATGGAGCATTATCCTGCTTTTACAGATAAGGAAACAGGGGCTTGGGACAGATAACCCCTGCTAAGCCACGCTCAGGATGGTCTGCCCCCCACGCCTGTGTTCTCTGCACTCCACCTTATGCAAGGAGCTGGCGTAGGAGCAGGCCACCCGGGTGCCATAACTGTGAGCTGATTTGTAATCAGCTTCAGTTTCTGTCATCACCTTTGCGACACATAGGGACAAGATGTTCCTGAGTGATGGCCTTCATTTGTTTATAACACAAACCAACAAAAGTTTTATGATGGGTTCATCAAACCTCTAGTCTACCTGCCCTCACCTGCACCAGCCACACGGTCTTCTAATTCAGGAAACTCAGAGAGCTTCAGTTCAAACTGATAATCATCATACTATCAATGCTTTTGCCTGTGGTGGCCAAATGGATTGAACCTACTTTGAATCTACTTTCTATTTTATTTTATTTTTTATTTTTTATTTTTTTTTGCAGTTTTGAACCTGCCACCTCCAGCATATGGGACCAGTGCCCCACTCCTTTGAGCCACAGGCACTGCCCTGAATCTACTTTCTGAGCTTAGGTAATTCTGGAAGTGGGGTGGGGCTATAATGTCTGAGTACTAAGGTATAAGGCCTGGTGCTGGCCGGCGAAACCCTCCCGCCACACATGCACAGACAGCTCTTGCTTCCGTGGAGAGCCATGCCAAATGATGTGATGCCCTCTTATGATGGCTGCAAAGACAGGAACGGGAGGAGAAATTATTTTGAAGAGGCGAGTTTAAAAAAGAAATGAAGAGGTTTTCTTTCTTCTGTGCTTGGTTAAAACAAAACAAAACAGCCTTACATTTGAAGCCTGGTACTTGTGGTTTGGAAGAATAACATTCCCAAGCCTGCAGACTTTTGTGTGTCCCTGACCTGGCTGCCACCCAGCAGTCTGTTCGGGTGGGCACGATCGGAACTCAGCATTGGCAGCTGAAAGAGATGTGTAGCTGACAGACCACTGCCACCACCGCAGAACAAACATCTCAAGAGTGAAGTACTTTCCGAGTGGAGTGCTTTAAAGTGAAGTGTGGGTTACGAGGTACATTCGTCTCATTGCGGTGTCCCACGGAACAATGCTGGGTTTCATGAACCTTAGATTTGAGAGATCTTTCCAAGATGCTTCTTGGTTGCCTAGGGTCCAAGGGCTTCCCAGGGTCAAAGAAAGTCATTCCAGAGGACAGACTGTGAACCCACAGCATCTGTTTTGCTCTCTCCCTAGCGTCCTGCCTGTGAAATATCTTCCAATTATTTTTCCAAGTTGTTCTGAAGCCGGGTAGTTCTTGTGCTTTCCTGCCTGGACTTTCTAAGTAAGGGGTGGGACCATTTGCTTCAGAAATAAAATGTACGCGGGACTCCCCATATATGGAATTCCATGTGCCAGAAATGGCCCGGGTCAAACCCATTTATAAGTCCTGCGAGGGATCCTTGGCTACCGAGCCCCCCACCCCCACTCCACTTCACTTCTAAGTTCACACCTTTCTGAGGTTCTGATTTAAAAGCAGTTAATTAGGGCACTGATTAGAACCTAATCGGGTGGCTAATGAAGTCGCTGACAGCCCAGATCAATTAAAAAGGGAAAAAAGCATCCCTGGTCTTTTGTTTGTGGCCTCCACAGGAGATGACATTCTCTTCTTAATTGCTTTGCAACAGGCTTTGCCAGACGAATCAGACTCTGTCATTCACGCTCTGCTCCTGGTCACGTTGCCTGCGCCAGAGAGAGGCTGCATTGCAGCAGGAAGAAGGCCTCTGGACGTCAGAAAGAAGGTCTTCCTTTCCTGTGTGTCTGATGGGTATATACATCCCAAACTGCTAAAGGGATTGCTCCGCCCACATATTGCCCCCTTGGGAGCGCTGACTTTCTGAGATAATAGCTATAAATCCCGACTAAGCTGAATTATTTAACCAGCACATCCCCCACAGTACACATATTTACCCATCTGGAATAGTAACAGTACCCAATGACACCAGACAAATATTTTAAATAATGTTTGTTCCCCTTTCTGTGCTGACCTGAGTGCTGGATTCTAGACACAGCACTCCAGAGCTTTGGTTATTAGAAATCACACTGGCGGGTGTGTTCTGACGTGGTCAGCAGGCCTGAGTAGAAAATGAGGCTGCTTTTCATCATTGCACAGTGGGTGAGGGCTTGGGTGAAATCAGCCTGCAGACAGGACAGAAGGGCCTGATGATGGGATAAAGGGAAAGAGGAGGATGAGAGGAGGCAGGCGGGGTCTGAGGGGAGCACGCCCGCGCGTCTGCGCCAGGAAGAGCTATAGAAGCGATTTAACAAAACACTTTAAGAATACAATACATACGTACCTCAGGCTGGTCTTGAACTTGTAAACTCAGGCAATCCATCAGCTTCGGCCTTCCAGAGTTCTGGGATTACAGGTGCGAGCCTGAGCCAGATCGAGACCTCATCTCTTTAAAAAAATAGCCTGGCATTGTGGCAGGTGCCTGTAGTCCCAGCTAATTGGGAGGCTGAGGCGAGAGATCCCTTAAGCCCAAGAGTCTGAGGTTGCTGTGAGCTCTGATGCCATAGCACTCTACTGAGGGCAACAAAGTGAGACTCTGTCTCAAAACAAAAACAAAAACAAAAAATATATATCAAGCACCTATTGTGTGCCAGGCACAGTGCTGAGCACAGCTTACAGGGCAGTGAAGACAGACAATAAATAAAAGCACAGCACTGCAGAAGATAAATCCTGGGTATTGTAGGCCTTAACGGATATAGCAGACTTCCCTGAGAAATGAAGTTCAAGTTGAGCCATGAAGGTCAAGTGAAAGAGGCCTGGGCAAAGGGGGCAGCACCAGCACCCAGACTTTCTAAATGGGAGGGACCAGGTATTATTCTAGGGTCTCTGAGAAGTAAGGTGTTCATGAGTTGAGGCTAGAGAGGTGCCCAGTTCATGGTCTTTTAAGCCACTTGGAAGGTTCTGCTCTGCGCAGCAAGGCAGTGGGGAGCCATTAGAAGGTTTTAAGGAGGGGATTCTTCTGATCAGATTTGTGTTCCTGAAATATCCCAGCAGCCATGTGGAGAACAGATTAGGAGT
>CAUYQV010107843.1:0-17048 GCA_963574575.1 Galagoides demidoff
CTGGTTTTCTTGATTTCTAAACACTCTCCAGGAAGCTTCAGGTAAATTTCTGAAGTTCTACGTAAGTTGATTTTGGCACATGGTTGCCATCTTAGCATTTATTTCATGTAATGTGAATTCTTAGTACATATTTTTATGGACATCATTATGTTTGTTTGTAAAAGAAATTTTGCAATATTAAAACAAAAACCTGCTGTTATCTTGAGTTTGTTCCAAGTGGAAGATAACTTTGGCTGTATTTTTTGAAGTTCTTCTTAGAAGAACTTTTACTTGAGTGAAATACTTTGAAGATGTCATGTCTCTATCTTTCAGATTATTTTATTTATTTATTTATTTATTTGAGAAGTCAACTGGCAGTCTAACTGTTGATCTTTTGAGGACAAAATGCATTCCATAATAAATTTTAAGATTTCCCTTTTTATTTTGTTTTATAGTAATTTGATATTCTTTTTATTTGAGCTACTTAGGCTATATAGTACTTTGAATTTTTGGCTTGCTACCTTTTGTTTGTTTTCAAAATATTCTGAGCCACGTGTCTTCTCCATTCTTGTTTACCTCTCCTAGTGTATTTTAATGACATTTATAGCCCCAAGTGTATCTCCTAGGTTCTCATGCTCTCTTTTGTATTTTCTATGTGTTTTTAGCATTCGGTCTTGGTTTTTTTTTTTTTTTACATTTTATTCAGTTATGTCCTACTTCTGCTTAAAATATAGAAAAATACAAGATAATGTTATCCTAAATTTAACATGATAAAAATGGATAATCTACAATATTGTAAGAGGGCTGAAGACATAAGACAATGAAATGAACTGAATTTTAAAAGAATGAAAAGCCCTCCCAAGAAAAGATAGAATTCACAGCAAAGCAAAGTGGGAAGAGGCAGCAACTACAAAAATGGGTGAGAAAAACATCAGCTAAAAGTCTTTACACATTTTTGAAAGATCAACCCTGCATTAACATATCAGTTAAAATATTCAGGACGTCAGATACAAAGCAAGCTATTAATCACTCACAAGCTCTTTTTACTGAATATCTATAAGGCTCACAGAAGAGACTGGGGGTGGTGCAGCAGCCCATGGTGAGCCCTGCCTAATGGACATTGCTGGGAGGTAGGCATGGAGCACTGATTGCCCCCCAGCCACTTCTCATGCAAAGTAAAAACTTCAATTAGTGGGAGAAAACTCTCCTGCCCATAGGGCGTAGCCAAAGAGCTATTCTCTCTGGTATAAGTGTATAAATGAAAGACTTCTGTCCTCAGGAAAGGACATGGAAAAGTCAGGCAAATTGCTGCAAACCAAGGACATCTTAAAATCAGATTAAGGAAAAAGAAACATGTAGAAGAAACAAAAATGAGAATTACAGTCAGTGGACATTGCTGGAGCTCTTGGAATAGGTAGCTGGAATTTCGTAGCTGGCAGATTGGTGTGACCAATTTTTTTGTTTTATTATTATAAATGACTGCCTAAGACTCAAGGAATGGACATTTATCTGTCAGAAGTTTCCAGGTAACTTGCAAGGGATGTGATTTAATTCCGAAGGACATATAATTCAATTATGCCTCACCACTATAAAGAGCCTAAGAGACCAGTCCCAGGAAAGAGAGATAATTGGAACTGGTTTTTCTCTTGCTCCTAACAGACCATTAGGAATAATTTCACCATGCCCTATGCCTCTCCTTAGGTTGTCATAACAAGAAGCGCAAGGTGTGCTTGATGCAGAGACTCTCAGTGAGTTCTCTCCTTTACTTGATCCGACCCAGTCTCTCAACTGGCCCTTATTACCCAAGCCCTTCTGGATCACAAACTCTCATTAGAAAAGTCCTCTGCATGGTAAACCTTTTTGAAAATTCCCCTCACTCACTATCTTGTAATAAATAAAACCTGAAGACATTTATTCCTCTATTGCCCTGTGAGGAATAGGTGACGTTTTCCCTTCTTATAAATGGTATAATGCCCACTCAGCATAAAGGCCAGTTGATCATCCTTGTCCCACATCACTGTCCCCAGAGCAGTCTCTCACTTCTCCTAGAAGCTTTCTACACCTTGGGAGAAAAGTCCATCAGGGCTGTCTCCTATTTCATTCCCTCTGCTTGCTAATTTCCTCTCTTCACTGCTCTTCACTGAAACCACTCTGGGACAACGTTACTAGCTGCCTTTTGCTTTTCTCTTAAAAGAAAATCCATCAAAAACTCTGGCCTTCAAATATGTGAACATCCAAAATCCAACTTCTTCTCCACTACCAGCCTTGTCTAACCCACCTCCACCTTTTCTCATCCTGAGAAACAAAATACCCCCCTTCTTGTTAACCATGAATCATTCTTGACCCTGTACAGTCTTTTTGTCAAAGAAACCAGAACAAGTCTTTTGAAATTTAAATAACACATCATGTGAATGGTTCCCATGACCACACAGGCTAAAGCATCAGAGCCTTACCATGGTCCATAAGTCCATGTTGATCCCATTCCCACGTGCTGCTCCGAACTCATCCACTGTTGGCCATGCTGGCCAGGCTGTCCTTCATTTTCTGCCTCTGAATAATTTCCCTTCCACCTTCATCTACTCATGTTACCTAGAATAGTATACCTGCCCTCCCACTGTATCTACCTGACTCATTTCATAGAACCTGCAATTCATGATGTTTCTCTTTGTTAATATTTATGTACTTCCAATAGTTGGTGAGCACTTATTTTTAATAAAGTTCTTATTTTACAACAGTGTAAAGTTTCCAGAAAAATTGTAAAGGTAGTACAGAGAGTTTTCACATATATACCCCATGCCCATTTTCCCATTTTATTGACATCTTACCTTGGTATGGTATATTTTTAAAATTAATGAACCAGTATTGATATGTTGTCATTAACTCAAACCCTTATTTTACTAAGATTTCCTTAGCTTTAAGCTAAATTTCTTTCTCTGTATCAGGATCCATCAAAGACACTCCATTATGTCTAGACATTATGTCTTCATAGGCACTCCTGTTAGGGGAGAATGTCTAACTTTTCCTGGTTTTTATAACCTTGACAGTTCGGAGGAGTACTGGTCAGGTATTTGGTGGAATGTCCCTCAACTGGGGTTTGTCAGATGTTTTTCTCATTTTTATGTTAGGGTTATGGGTTTAAGGGAGGAAGACCACAAAGGTAGAGAGATATTTCCATCATACCTGTTACATAAAGGAAGCATACTATCAATATGACTTACCTGTGCTGATGTAAACATTGGCGTCTTGGCTGGTGTTATTGTTTATTTTTATTTCTGAGTTTGTTCATTGTCTGTTTCTCCCTTTTACATGTCCCCTTCCCCCCCCCCCCATACTGGAGAATAAGGTCTAAGAGGGAAGGCTCTTTGTTTCATTCACACTTATAAAACTCTGACACATAGAATAGTGTCCACCAAGTAAACACGAGGTGCTCATAGTTGAATAAATAATTGGAAAAAACAAAATTGTGAGTTTTACAAAGTAGAACATATAGATAAATCTTTAGAATTTTTCCATATTTCTCCAAACTATATGATAGACACCAAAGGTGCCAGGATACACCCCCACATCACTGACTCAGAAGAACCTAGAGCCCCCCCCCCCGCCCCAAATGTGAAGCATGGGGGACTCTGAGGCTGACAGTGTTATGCAACTGTGTGTCAGAGCAAACAAGCATGCATCCGATGCGCCATTATACTCTCTCTTCTTACTTGACATGTATTTATTGTTCATGAAAAGCTGATGCAACAACCAACCAATAGCATTTGAATTGAAAAACTTAAAGATTTTTGTTCAAGTAATAGTGACCTTAAGGGTGGCACCTGTGGCCTGTGGCTCAGTGAGTAGGGCGCCGACCCCATATACCAAGCCTGGTGGGTTTGAAACTGGCCCCAGCCAAACTGCAACAAAAAAAATAGCCAGGCGTTGTGGTGGGCAACTGTAGTCCCAGCTGCTCAGGAGGCTGAGGCAAGAGAATCACCTAAGCCCAAGAGCTGGAGGTTGCTGTAAACTGTGTTGTCATGGCACTCTACCAAGGGCAACAAAGACTCTGTCTCTAAAATAAATAAATAAATAAAAAGTGACCTTAAAAATTTAGCATATTTAAACCCAAATAAACACCAAAGAGAGCTATTCTACATATACTCATTCTTAATATGAGGAATCCAAATTTTACCCTCCAAATTCTATTGGCTTACCAGATTCTGTTGTATTAACATGGAATTTCGGTTCTGAATTATTATTATAACAAGCTAGTATGCATGATGTTTTTGGTAGTGAGCAATACTCATTTTCAACCACCTTGAATCTTAGGAACAGCCTTGTGAATATTCCCGTATTTCCCCCAGTACCAAGAATACAGATGCAAAAATTCTATGTCAACCTCCCAGGAAGAGGACATGTTATTTAGAGTCTGCCTTGTTTCTAAACCCATATGAGATTTCTGCATGGACAGGAGTTTACTTGGGAACAGATGGATGCACTAGACATTCATGGTTTCAGAGTCAATGCCAGTGGAGAGATCATTGCACTGGACCTGAGTTTCCCATTACAGCAGAGGCAGCAACTCTTATGGTGACCTGTTTTATTGTTTGGTGTAAGATGTCCGTGGCTCCTAGAAGAGTTAGCATCTCTCTGTTTCTTCCACTTTCCCAAGAATTCTATAAGCTTCTCTCTTAATAACATCCTTGTGCTGTATCTGCTAACACAAATTCTGTTGTCTGCAGCAGGGCCCAGCCAACACCTGATGTGAGAATTCTTTTTGAACATTTGCACAAAACAACCAAAGCCAGTTCCTTAATATTACTGTAGCTCTTGCTGGTTCTGTTATTTAACATGATATACTGTATGCTAGTGCCTCTTACATTTCAGTGTGCCTCACACACACATCCTTATGGAATATTCTTTTTTACACCTGCTTCACATTAACTTACTCTTTTCTTTATACTCATCCTATAAAATAAAGGTTTTAAATGTTTTTTGAATTCATGGAAAAATTTATACACAAGGCAAAATTTTTTTCTATTTGGCCGTAATATGAGCTCCCCATTTATGGAAATTGTTTCATACAGTGCCTTCTATATTGAGCTAGTCCACATCAGGCCCATTGGGTAGGAGGATGTCCTGAGCATTTGCTACCTCATTCGAGAGAGTGGACAGGAGCTGAAACGTTTTCCTGAGACTTTGCATGTCAGAAAATACCTTTCTTTTTTCTTTACATATACTGACTATGAAAGAGTTTATAGGCTTGATAACTTCCACTCAGAATACTATAAACATTGTTTTATTTCTTTAAAAAATTAAATATTTTATTGAGAAAGTCATTATCTCCATTCGATAGTTGTTTTAAAATAAATTTTCAAATGACATGAAGGCTATGTTAATCAGTTTCAGATATTTCAGATTGTATATAGAACCAACACACTGTGCCCCATGACTGCATTAATGTACACAGCTATGATTTAATTAAAAAAAATAAATTTTCATTATGTTCTTCTAGAATTTTGCATACACATATATTAGGACCCAGGGGAGCCTTCTCCTTGTCAGGCATATTTCTCCTCCGTTTATTTCTTTCATCCAAGCAGGAGAATCCCTTGAACTAATTCAATAATTTGGTTTTCTTCAGTTTACAACGTGTTGTTTACGTCAACAATCACGCCTTTTTTTTTGTACATCTCATAACCCTGGAGTTTGCCCATTTATGCAATTTGCTTTCTGTTGCTGTTTCTCTGTGCTCTTTCCTCTTTCAAAATACAGGAATTTGAGGCCATTATTGTTGAATTCATTTTCTCTCTCTCTTTTTCCTCCTCTCCATGGCAGCTCCATTGGGCAGGAATCCATTTTCTTTCCAGTTCATGCTGGATCCTTTTGTTGTTTGTAAATGGGATAATCAGGTTTTCCTGTTCATGTATGGAACATGCCTCCCTCAAAACTCTTTATGATGTCAACATCTTACCCATTTGATGCAAAGGAAAAAGGATGTTCATGCTGGTGCAAGTCTTTGGGAACTGTGGCCCCCTGGGTTCTGTAATCTTGCTCTTTGAAAAAATTGACACAGGGATATTGGGTTCATTCTACAGAGAGCTGAGATGAGTTCTGTTGAAAATTTTGGTGGGCAAGTGTTCAATTTTTCATGGTTATTCACTGTGAGAGAAATATTTACCTTTTATATTAGCTGTGTTATTTCAGTGGAAAAATAACTTGAAGAATTGCTAGAGGAAAATACTTAAATGTTCTCGCTTAGGATATAGTCTTGATCCTGTGGGCCTTAGGTTTATTTCTTTTAAATATCACCATAGAGATGTTTGTACGGACCCACCTCTTATATAATAGTAATAGTAAAAACAAACACAAAATAAAACAGCGTTGATTCATGTGTGTTGTTCATGAGAAAAGAGTGCAAACAGGATCAGGGTTACAGGCTTTCTCCTGCGAGGGTGGACGTGGAGGCTGCACTCCCCAGGAGCAGTGCTCTGCCAGGTGGCTCCTGATGGGACTGCAGCCTACCCTCACCACAGCCTACCCTCCAACATGCTCGCCTCTCTGGCTACAAGAGCTGTCTGTCATGACCTGTACCTCTGAGGAGCCAGACAGGCCTGGCTCCCCAACTGCCCAGGGTCTCCCTGTTTTGTATGTGGAAAAAGCTCGTGGCTGCCTAGTTTGCCAAGTCCTGTATTGAAGTGTCTGTGGACCATTCCCTCACTAATTGCTTCTGTGAGCCATCTATAAATATTCTCAACATGGTCTCCAGAATTTTTCCAGGCCCCCCTCCAACTGCCTATATCCATGTAACTTTTGTCTCTGCCACATACTTCTTGCTTCTTACCTGGGATCTGTTCCTCAGCTTCTCCTGTTTAATCCTTCAAAAGATGTAGTGCTGTGACTTCTCCTGGGTGCCTCTCCGGCTCACTCAAGTCCTGGTACCCCCCTGCTACCTCCACTTGCTACAACTTCAGGTCTAACCCAGATAAGAGAGAGGCTTCAAAAAGCTGCTTCTAGACTGACCCCATCCAATTCGAGAAGGCAAACAAGAAGCCCCTCAGGCCAGTGTGTGGACATGTACACCCCCTGCCCTCACCACACTGGCACCCACATAGCGCTGTGTCCCATACGGAGTCTTGCCTCTCTCAAACTCATCACTGATAAACTTAGAAGCTCCTAAGTTGGTTACTATCTTTATTATGCCATCATGTCATATATCCCTTGGTCAGAATGTAAGCTTGTAGAAGGTCATTTCTTGGATGGTTGGTTTTATAAATTACAGACAACAGGTTTGGAGTTGTAGAGAGACTTAGGTTTAAGGGTACCCTAAGTGCTGCCTTCTGCTCCACCACGTCAAGCCTGAGCTCCTCTTGTGGCCCAATGCAAGTAAAGCTGACCAGGGAGGACGGAGTGACCACTGGCAAAAATGCTTATGGAATGTCTCATAATCACAGAAGCAATTTTATGAGTGACCTTTTCTCTGCCTCCAACAGGACCATGCAAGGAGGTGGTGCCATACCCACGGCCAACAAACAAACTGCTCACTTGGTGACTGAGGGCCAGTGACGGAAAGGCACACATCCTGGGGAAGATGTGCCCCCCATCATCTTGGCCATTTCCATTCTTCCACCAAAACATTTTGCCATGTGAGAAAAACAGTCTGCAGCTGTTTTTCAAATTCCATACTCATTTTTATGATTGATTCCAAAATTCATCCTTTCCCACATGAAAAGTAAAGCCCTCTAAATTCAGGCTGCTCCACAAGCCAGGGATTTATGGCACGTGCTGGGGAGGCTCAGCTGGTCCAGTAGACAATGCCAGCTTGTCCCTGAGGATGACGCTGTCTGTATGAGAGGCTGGATCTCCTCCCTCCCCCTGCTGGGGTTCACATTCTTGGGAAACAGCCAGATTCCCAGATCCCTGCCTGCTGCTTCTTCCCCTCGTCCTACCCTTTAGGCCCCAATCAAAGCAAATTCAGGGGCAGATTTCAGCCTTTTTCCTGTGGGTGTTTTAAATGTAGAGGTTGTGCCTGCCACCCCCCACCCCCACCCCGCCAGGTGGCACCAGCAGGAGCCTGTGTGTCCTCCAAGGTCTCATCACCTAGCAGGACCCAGAGTCACCATGCACGGTGCTATGCAGCCATAGGGTATGTGCCATGCTCTTCTCTGAGCATGAGGGAACAAGCAAGGCTTTGAAGAAGAAAAGGGGTTCCCAGGCAGACCTGGCTTGGGCACACCCCACTGTGTGCTGCTATGTGTTTCTCCACTTGCCCTCATCTGTGAAATGGGATAATAATACCTCCTCAAGTGGTTGTGAAGATGGCATTTGTAAAGCACTTCACACTTACTTATCCCATGAAAGTCAGCCATCTAACTACAATCACTCTGGACCCTGGACTGAGTCCCTGAAGTCACTGAGGACGGTCATGGTTCATTCATTCACAGAGGCATTCCTTCTCTGACACTCACCCTGTGAAGGTAATACAGTTGTGAACGAGACACATTCCCTGTCTTCAGTCTAAGGGACGTGACAAATGCGATGGAAACCCACCTCTCCCCAGAGGAACATGAAGGGTTCTGTGTTAAGGAACGCCCCTTCCTTCAACACCATGGCTACCTAGAATGGAGAGCAGATGGTGTAGCCCTTCCATAGCCCATATGCCATTCCTGGCTGAGGAAAACTCTGCTTCCCAGGCCTGGCCAGGGCTGGGATTCAATGTTAGAGTTATGACAAGCAGAAATAAATTACAGCCCAAGCCTCAGCAAACCTCTATGCTCTGACAGGTTTGAGACTGTTCAACCAGGCTCAAATCTGACTGTGAGCCTGGTTGAGGAGCACCCCTGTTTTCTGGCTGAATCCCACAGAACTGGGGAAGCTTCCAGAGACTGATATAAAGACCCCTCAGCTGGAGCCCCAGGGCCAGGTCAGCATGCCCAGCACTGAAGAATAAAGGAGTGGTTTGCATCACACATGCTTCCTGACACTGCCAGCTGTCAGCCAACTAAGCCCTAAAAGGGATGGGTTTGGACCACTCCAGAGAATGTGGCTCTGCTGGTGTGCCGGCTGCCACAGCAGGCATCTTACACACTGTCCCGCTCTGTCTTTAGAGTTATGATCAAGGAACAGCTTTTTCCTCCTTCTTTAGCAACTTCACAAACTACAAAGAGAAAACAAATAGTCACAATAAAAAATAGCTTAAATTCTATCCAAACATCAGTGAAACATTGAAACATCAATGGAACATGCTCCGTACTGGAGAAGATGAGACAAATCAGACCGTCCTCTCCCCTCAGAAATCTCACTCTGGGGAGGTGTGGGGAGAGAAAAAAAAAGCCAACTCTGTGGTAGAAGCCCAAGGAGCTTCATCAAGGCAGCTTCCCACAGGGTGACTGAGCCAGGTTCTGAAGCAGTTGCCCTCAGTAAGGGAGAAACAGGGTTATGGTGAGGATGTAGGCCCCTGCAAGGATCTGCACAAGTAGGAAGAGTTCATTGGCTCTTGAAACCTGCCTGTGCCCAGGGGCAGCAAGGGGAGTGGGTACGGAGAGGTACAGGGGAGCAGCTACATGGGGGGAAGGGGAGGCAGAGCCCTACCAGGTGGGGCTCCACCCCCCTCACAGCTGTGGGAGAACCTTGGCCTGAGAAATGGCACTGAGCCACCTGATACAAGGAATCTGACTGCAGGAATGACAGGACAGTCCTCTGAGAACACTTTAAAGCACCGAAGTTTATCTCCTTGTGAGCACACCAGGAGGCAGGGGCGCAGCCTGGGCAGAGGGCGTCTCTCACTGTGTTCTTTTCAGAGTTGTCCTAAGCACAGAGCAGCAGTCCGCATCCACCTCCTGCCTGCTGGGGACACAGCTGCCCAGGTGAGCACTTACCCTGCCAGGCCCATGGTCCTCAGGGCTCAGATTTGCCTTCAAGGCTTAGAGGCTGACTTACCCCACCACCCACCAGCTGGAGACATCATTTGGGCCATCCCTGGGAAAGCCTATTCCCTCCAGAATCAAACTCCCACTGGACACAGGCCAGGCAAGGACCATCACTTTCCATGAGGGAACTTGGTGGAAGAAGCCTTTGCTCGAGTCTGCTCACTCTCATATTTCAAACTCTTGGGCTCAAGGCCCAACTTACACCTTTTTCCCCTTCCTTATCTTCACTCTTAGCCTCTGAGACAATAGCTTCCAGAATGAAAGCCAACCTTTGTGGGATCACAAGCTGGCTAGCATAGCTCAGGGGTTAGAATGTGGCAAACACACATGCACCCATGACAACCCAACAGAAGGCAAGGAATGTGGCACTCACCTGTGTGTGGCCCTCACCTGTGTAAACTGTGGCTCTCTCTAAGGCTAGGCTGTAGGTGCCTTACTGAAGCCTTGATTTTAGAGTATAGAGTGGCTCCATAAGTGCTGTCTGCTTTGGGTCTTCCAGGCCGATTGTGGTGGAGTCCAGCTGAGCAGGAGGAGGGACTTTGGGATAAGACAGAGTTAGCACCACCACATGGGACACTGTGTCCTGTCACATGTGCAGTGACAATAGGTCAGAATGGCTCTGTTATCTAGAGATAGCTGCTGGGGCGTGGTGCCATGACTGCCATCTGCCCCAGCTCTCTGTCCTATGTTGGAGAGACAGAGCCATCAATGTTTGCTCACTGTTGAATCTCTTAAGAGGACAGTGAATGGAAGTCAAAGAAAGCCCCACACCCTGACCTGTTACTCTCAAGCCCTCAGTAAAACTGTGGAAGCTACGACACTATTTCCACCAGGGTAGGACAAGCAGACGTGACGGCAGCCCCTGTGACATATCAGAGTCTCACTTGATCACAGCTGAAGACCATGAGAAGCTTAAGATACAGGAGGCCTTGGGCACAAGTACCCTGTTAAGTTGTTATTTGGGTGCTGAGGAAAGAAGCCTCAAACGTTTGAAGTATTTGTTGAACTCTGTGTACTCAGAAATGGCAAAAACATCATGGGAGCCAGAAGCAGCCCAGAGCAACTACAGCAGGTTTCCTTATTAAATTGCATAAACCTCCCCCTGATTCCTCAGACACAGCAGAGAGATCCTGCAAGGACACTTCATAGAGAGTATCAGAGCAAGTCCTCCTAAAGTGGACATTCAAATCACCTTGGCCACTAGCAACTCTCAAGGATTTTAAAGTGATTGTATAACAAATTGTGAACCCTTGCAATCAACCAAAGGAATCAAAAAAGAATTTTTATGCACCATCTCAACAGAGAATTAAAAAATAAGAGCCGGTCCATTATTTAGAATCAACAATATTCAACAGTGTGCTAGAAATAAAACAAGGTGTGCCATCTCTATAAAAACCCCTCATATTATGATCTCCACTTTCCTATATTTTGAAAAAAAGATATTGCCTCCATAATCACAGGGTGCATTCTCTGCTCGGCCGAGCACCACTGATGTCATCAAAGAGGCACTCCAAGCCAATGCCTCTGCCAGGCTGGTGTGGCTCACTTGACTCTGTGTTATCCTGGTCTTAGACTTGTTTAAATTATCTGAAAATGCAAACATTTGTTAATTTCTTTCCCCCCTACACAGTAATTTAGTTAATAGCTTTGGAAGTGAAGAGTTTGTCACTTGCCTAAGCTCTTCCCCTGTCTGAACCTCTCCCTCAGAACCAGTCACTGGTGGGGTCCAGTGGTCCAGGATGACCATGCTGACCTTCAGGTCCTGAGATGGTTAGAGATGGAGGTCCAGACCTGGGCCAGAACCCGTCTAATGCTCCGTGACTCCCATTCCTCTCATCCACTGACATACTCTGCCAATGCCAACACATCTCATCCCAATAAGAACATTTTCCTTGGTCACATAAGCCCAGATGGGATTAGTTGAAAGAATGGCTCAACTAAGTAGTTTTTCTGGCTTCATCTTAAGATCTACAGCCATTTTGATCTAGACAGGCAACCTCCAGGTGGACCAGCTGTACCCTCTGCAATTTAATTACACTAAGAGAGTAGGCCTAAAGCCCAATAGCAATAGTGGTTCCTTTGCTAACACTGTTCAAATCTGTCAGGGACCTCTATAGCTAGACTAGGAGAAAGGTTGCCTGTGTCTCTGGCAAACTATAATTATTGTGAACTATGAATTGGCAACAGGATGGGGTGGTGGGTAGTCCAGCTAGGGGCAGGCCAAAGGGTATGCATTGTCCTTAGAAGACTTAACATAGTAATAAAACTTACTAAAAGCTGATATGCTTTTTATGATTACCATTCTAAATAATGGTAATCATAAAAATGTTAATCAGCCATTAACATGCTTTTCTCCTTAAATATCTTATGTTGGTCTGAGGTCCCAACAATCGCCATTGTGGTTCTTGGGTTTTAGTATTACAGATGTAAATCTCTGAATAGTATGTTTTCACTACATAGTCTTCAATTAATATTATACTATGGAATGATTCAAAGAGCTCTGTTATACAGTATATGCCCCGCTCACACCAGCTCCACAAGGCACATGTTTCAATAATAAGATGCAGTCTGTGACCCCAGCCTTGAGGTGTTTCATATTCTTGTATTCAAACCGGACACTCAAAATAAGCAGAGGTTGGGCAGTGGCTGCAAAGACCAACGTTAAAAACCAGAGTTTCAACCATGTGTGCTGAAAATGTAAAACAATGAAGCCGTAGCGATCACAAAATATGATTACCTTTTGTTTGGTAAGTACAAACTTCCTTTCATAGAAAAAAATAATTTATTACATTTAACAAGATCTATACAATCAAATGCTCTTCTTTTTAAATTGTTCATTGATTTAAAACTAAAGCATGACTCAAGAAAATATTACTAGTTATTGCATGATCACTAATGGGAATAACTTTGTCAAACAGAGGAAGAAAAGAAATGATTCACGGCTTGTGTTAACGTCTCTAGGGGGGCCCTGCACGCCTCGTGAACCAGCAGGCATTTAATCTTTGCAGCAGTAGCAGAGAGCTGCCCCACACCCCGCAACCTCGGGAGACTCGCTGAAACTCTCCACCCGGTTCCTTCACCCACAAAGTGAAGCCCTGGGAGAAAAAGACCTTTCAGAATTGAGATCAAATGTTGATTCGGAAACACATGGTGCGGTCATGACCCCTGAGGCATTTGAGATATTGGCAGAAAGATGAGACGTGCACCCTCATGAAAACTTAAAGAACTATAGAAGAGGCCCGTGCAAAATAAATCACAGAGCAGAAAATGCTAGATGCTAAGTAAACGCAGCCAGGGATCCCCGCCCTCAGCCTGAGCCTGGAGGGACCACACGCCTGAAGGGGGTTGGGAGCTTTCTCAACACAGCACCTGGGGGCACTTCATTCAGCTATATTTAATTTATAACCCCAGGCTCACTTAGCAATGGTTTAAATCTGTACCGCTGCAGTTTCGTCTCGCTTGCGTCTTCTGCCTCTGCTCTCTGCCGCCCCCTACAGGACAGAACGTGGCTACATCTCCCCAGAGCCCAGGAACCACCAGCTCTTCAGAATTCTCTCCCACCCCTACCGGGGCTAGAGACCCCGGGGGCTGCTGCCCACCAGCACTCTGCCGCGATGTGCACTGTCCCTGTGCTCCAGCAGCGCGACAGAAGCAGCTGGACAGCATTTGGCACCCAGAAATCTCTGTGAATGGACAAGGAAGAGCCTATATGCCTGGACTTGCCTAGAGTTCCCACAGCAGAAAGCTGATTTAATTTTTTTCCCTGCATTCCAGAAACCAGCTTATCCATAAGCAGGGTCACAACGCAGCTAGCTGTCACTCTGGTCATGCACGGCTGTCCTGCTGTAGCTCCTCTGGTTTATTTATTAAGCTGGTTTATTTTCTGCATTCCTGCTTCTCTGCTCCCCTGAGGGACAAGGGAAACCAGGCTGCCCCACATTGACTGCAGCTCACTGTTCTCTGAAATGCAATTGAAATGTTAAGGAAGATGAACAATCAATATTTTATCATCTACACAAAACCCTGCCCTAATGGACTGTTGTGGGTGGCGGTACTGGGGGTGAGCCCCCGGCTGTGTCTACAGAATGCAGAGCACCCAGATGCAAAGTGAGTAGTTTCTGTATCCTTGCCAATCTCCCCACCTGGTGCCCCTCCGTGAATAGATCAACTGGACAATTTGTCCTGACATTGGGAAGGCAGGGCCACAGATCAGGAGAGCCAGATGGGCAGGTGGAGGGACTGGGCCACTCAGAGCCACACTGCAGCCCTCTGCGCACTGGGGAACCACCCTGGGGGCTTGCACAGAGGAACCTGGCACACTCTGGACCTGGCCACTGCATCTCTTCTGAGACCACCCTGGGCAGACATCACCACCTTGCAACAGGACCTGAAGACCTGCTGTCTGGGGCTGGTGCTGCTCTTATGTCACATCACATTATTCCTCCCAAGAACCCAAAGGATAGCCGTGTGCTCCGCATATTCTGCAGGGAGGATGGAGAAGAGTTGGGTACACCTGCCTGTACAGGCTCAGCCCCTCCCTGCCTGGCAGCAGCTCTGTCACCACACTAGAGTAAGCTCATGTCCTCAGGCACCCTCACAGACACAGGGTAGAAGTACCATAAACAGTGTCTCCTTTCAGAGCACTCACTCTGTGGAGAAAACTGTCAGCCCCTTTCATGAAGGAGGCCCTGCCCTGCTATCTCGGCTGAGACAAGGCTGACTGTAGCACCTGCTACCATGAGTACTCACCTGCACCCTCCTGCCCCCTTCTCTTACTGAGACCTCCATGGCTCAGCTAAGCATGGAACCCAAGCAGGAGAATGGAGCGCAACACCACTGCCCAGGGCTGCTTCTATGGCCCATTCCTGCTCTCTTTTTCCTTATCTGCCAAATCAGTCTGTCTCTGAGCTCCTGTGCATGAATCCTCAAGTACTTCTGAGCAGCATTTTAGGGACCAGCCTACAAATAGCAGATCAGTATCACAAGGCCCAGAGGCTTGGTAAGGTGGTGAAATATGTGTATCAGACATGGGTAGCAGCTGGGGTCTGGGTCTGCAGAGAGAAGCCATGGGCACCCAGCCAGGCACACCAGACTTAAATCTGGCCTGGCACCTGCTGCCTGTTAGCCCAGGGCAAGGTGGTGATTGAATATGGTACAGCATACAGGTTACAATGGAATTTTTCAGATAGCCAAAGTCACGAAGCTCAACATGGCAGATGGAGTGGAGGCAGGCTTCTTGGAGGAGGCAGGCTTCAAGTCCTGTAACTACAGGTGGGATGACAAGAGGGAAGAGTGCAGGACTGGAGCAATAGGCCAGATCACCCCCCAGACAGAAGATAGTGAAAGGCAGGAGACTGGGGGCAGGTCAGAGTGGGCCTGGAGGGCTCCCTCAAGCCCACCTGTGGCTGAAGCAAATGCATCTTACTGGCACCCCAGTTCCACCACATTTTGAGAGGTCACTTTTGCCCACTTTTGATTGCAGAGTTATTGTTCTTCCAGCATACAGTATGGGCCAGTGGCCACCAGGACATGTGAGTTCGGCATAACTAGGAGGAGAAATGATGTTTTGTTGTTAACCAAGCACAGGGCAGAAAAGAAATTCATACATGTTATGTTCTAATACAAAATGTCAGAAACATTGCTTTGATTTGGATACCTTGGGATCTCTCAGAGGCTTGTCACCAGTCCCCTAGTCTGTACCAATAGCCAGTGTCAGGAGTAAGTCTGACCATGTTGCGTTTGTTCTCTCCCTTTGTACTCACCCCAGCTCTAAGAGTTGCCAAGAGAGTTCAAGAGACCAGCAGTCAGCAAGGTGTCAGGAGGCACACGACCGCACTTGGCCCTAGGCCTGGCCTCCCTCTGCCTCTACATGGAGCCCCCAGAAGAGAAGGCAGGCAGAATTTCCATCTACAGGCCCAGCCCCTCACCTGGGACCTCCTCCCCACTCACCTTCACTGGCTGCCCACTGTCCATGCCATGTCCTAAAGGATCATGCCCAGCACCTTCTGACACTCCTGCAGCCATGCTCAGCATTCTGCTGTCAGCTGACCTTGGATTCTATCATGCCCAGTCTGACTTTGTGGCACACCCTACAAACTTTGGTTTGTTGAAGAAAGTTAAGAACCACACAACTGAGGAGGAGAAGATTTGCATTTCCCAAGCCCAAACCATCTATCAGAAATTCAGAACCATAGGACTTCAATGGTGGGTCCAGCTTCACCTAATGATGCATTAGAAATTCTACAAAAGAATTTAGAAGGATTAGAAGGAATGAATGAATGAGATGATTTCCTGGTAATGGGTTGACTCCATGTCCCTGACTCTGGACAGAAAGGAGTAAAATAAAATACAATTTTCCATCTGAAAACCTATGTTCATCTTAGCTTAAAAATAAATGTGGATTTCTCCATGGCTGTCCTCACCTTTTAAGAGAAACATTTCCTCAGTTGTTGCTCTGACATGACAAGGAGGCATGTGTCCCAAGCAGCGCAGGGAGTAACCCACCAAACCTGTTCTGATAATTCCATCAGGGGTGCTGAGTGTGCACCTCGGAGATAAGGGTTTAATAACCTTCCCTCAGCGTCAGATCCAGGACTAACTTGGAGGATGGTCACAGCTCACTGAACACACACTATGCATCTTTTCTTCCCAATTTATTATTATTATTATTAAAATTAGAAAGATTTTGTATTATTAGATAAGCAGGCCAGGAGCATTAAGGTCCCAGCTAGCAAGGTTAACAGTATGGGGTCACATAAATACAGCCTCCCAAACCCTTGTGTTGGGCCCTTTCGCTCTAGTCACTGGGGGTGGGGGACAGAGACACAGCCTGGGTGATCCTGGCAGAGGGGTGTGGCTTTCTTTAGGGAAAAAAAGAAGCTGATGCATGAGAGCTGCTTCCTGAGGCCCCTCCTGGTGTCCCACAGACACCAGGGCCTTGCTGCTCCCTCCAGCTCTCTGGTTAACCAGGTGACAGTGCAGTGACAAGCACAGGGACACGAGCCTGCTATTGACCAGGATGAGCAGATAAGCCCAGGAAGCCCTGGTGTTCCACAGATAGGAGCGCTGACCCTCCCACACACACACACCTGCCTTACACAACCACCCCAACCAGAGTGTGTTGGTCTTTGATTATTCTACCTAAGTTTGTGTTTTAGGCAA
>CAUYQV010107844.1:0-37112 GCA_963574575.1 Galagoides demidoff
GCATTCATAGATTATTTGATTTTATGGCTCTATCTTACTCTATATTTATTACTTTAAGTGTGGTTTCTCTTTTTCTTTTACCTGATTTTTTTGAGTATCACAGACTTGTTAGCCATTCTACATCTTCTCCTTGTTAATTCTGATGTTCCTTTTATGTTTTCATTCCATCTGTTACTATGCCCTTTTCCTAATTGTTCACACATGATTCTCCTTTTATTTGTACACAAGAATGCCAACTATCCCTCCCCCTCCCAACACACACACACACACACACTCCCTTCTAGGTCCCTTTGGAGGTGGATGTTCCCTGGTTCTTGGCTCCCAGTGCCAAAAATGAGCACCGGAGCTTAGCCGATGACGGACTGTCACAAATACAAAGCCAAACAAACTATGAGGAGAATAAAAGAATACATCTCCAGACACGAGACAGGTCCCTCTCCATAAGCAGAAAAGGGATCCGAAATATGAACACACCCTCTTTTATGGCTAACTAAGCTATCTAGAAAACCCCAGCAGGACTGGCTGGCTTCTCCCCTTTGGGGATAATTGACAGGTGGGGATTATATAATAAACTTCTCAGTAGGAAAGCATCTTCCCTCCTACCTTGCTGAAGAACCCACTGGGGTCAAAATTAGCAATTTTAATTATATGATCAGGGACCAAATGGCCCCAGGTCAGTGTAAGATCACTCGAGGGTCCTCACTATCTGTTCTAAAGGGCAACTGTCCCTAGCCAGTGACTTGGTTCCTACTCTTAGCCATTAACCATGCGCCTTAGTCTTCCCTCCCATCTAGGGAAGAAATTGGGGGCCAAAAGGCATGTCTCCCTCCTAGGCAAAAAGAGAGAAGCTGGGGGCCCATGTTTTCCCCATCCCAACATGGCAGCTCCAGAGGGCAGCAGGGCCCATGACAGGCTGTGGCATTGGCAGTGGTAGCAGCAGCAGCGGCCATACCTCACTGAGGCCTGTTGGTCATGTGCCTGGACATGTTTCCCTGTGAGGCACCAGGAGGGGGCACCCAAGTCAGGCCTGCAGCACCCAAAGTGCCAACAACACACTAATTCTTCTATACCCACTTCCTGTACACTATTCCTCACAAAAGGTGCTCTTCCCTCCACCACCTACCACACCCTCACCACACTTCCCAGACAACTTCAGTAGCTTGCAAGCATAGTTCAGCATTTATTTTCCATATCTCTGGATGACCATGTTGAGAACTGTTTTATTCTAATAATGTATTTTTAAGTTCTAGAATCTTCATGTGGTTCCTTATTGTAACTTCTCTTTCTCTACTGGGATTTCCTACTTGCTTATTTAGTGGGCATATTTGCTTCGGTTTCTTTCGGAACAGTTTTCAAATCCTTTTCTGCTAATTCTGGGTGTGTGCCTTCCCAGGGTCAGCCTTCACGGATCACCTTTTCCCTGGTCTGTGGCTCACATGTTCTTATTTCATTGTATTTCTAGTCGTTTTGTGGTTTGGTTATGTTTCTCAAGAGTATTGGGTTTTTCATTGGTTTGTTTTAATCTTGTTTCCCCTGTGGTGGGCTAAAGCTGATACAGAAGTCCTTTTAGCCTGTTTGGCTGCTTGGAATCTGCCTAACGCACAGGTATTTCAGAAGTCAGCCGGAAATTTGGGGAATTTGTACACAGAATTTGGCTCCCCTTCTGTGGCTGTTTCCTTTCCGGGATTACCACCCCACGCCTCACCTTCCAGCTGCTTTTTTCCTTCCAAACTCTGCTGTCTGGTTTTTCAAGTCAGTAAAATTGCAAAATTTTTTTATCTGAGTTTTGGTTGCTCCTAGGAGTGTAATAAATTTGGAAAGTGAATTTTATTTTTTTATTTTCCTTGGGTTTTAATACTGCATCTGAAAAGCTATGAAAATTGTTAAATCTTAGATTAAGTTTCTTGGGTTTTATTGATGTGTTTCTTTGGTTTACTGTTCATGGACTTTACCTATAATGCGAATGAAATATTCTTTTTTTCCATGTTATTTGCCTAGGAATCTAGCAAAGATTTCTGTGTAATTCTTAGGTCATGTAAGCCTCTGATTAACTTTGTAACAAAATTTCACATTGTCTTTCAAAATGACAATGGCTCAGGGCCTGTAGCTCAATAGGGTGTCAGCCACATACACCCGGGCTGGCTGGTTCAAACTCAGCCCGGACCTGCCAAACAACAATGACAACTACAACAACAAAAAAAATAGCTGAGCATTGTGGTGGGCGCCTATAGTTCCAGCTGCTTGGGAGGCAAAGGCAAGAGAATCGCTTAAACCCAAGAGTTTGAGGTTGCTGAGAGCTGTGACACCACGGCACCCTACCAAGGGTGACATAGTGAAACTCTGTCTCAAAGAAAAAAAAAATGACTGTACCAATTTTTGATCTCACGAATAATGAATATGAGAATTTCTATTGCCCCACATCCTCAAGCTATTTTGATATTGTAGGATGTGGGGGGGTTTAGCTAGTATCTTGTTATTTAGGTTTATATTCATTCCTTAATGACAAATGATATTGAGCCTTTTCATATGTTTACTTGCCACCTGCATAATACTTTTAGTAAAATGTCTATTTTACTAAATGCCTTTGTCCATTTTTATAACTGGATTTTTAATTTTTTATTAGATTAGTTTGTATTAGACTTTCTTTTTTTATCATTGTGTTTTCAGGTTGTCCCTGAAACAAACTGAGTCCATTTGCCCATGTACAGTGGAAAGTCAAACAGAAGCACTGGTTCTTTTCTAGAGAGAAAAGTGTATTGCAAGCCTCCCAAGCAGGATGTAGGAATCTAGCTCAAATCTAGCAAAATCTGCTGCAGCTGAGGCTAGGGCAGGTTTTGTAGGCAGAGGGTAATGAGCCCTGATGTGACCAGATCCTACTGAAGGGCAAACCAGACCTCAATTTGATTGGATCCTGGATCATGCCATGTGGTGTCTGCTTCTTAATTTGGTCCTGGCACTTAGGTCCCCTATGTGATTGCACACTTGGTTCATCTGGGCATGCTCAGTTAGGTAACTTGCAACCAGGGGTCCATCGTAACTGAGAAACAACTCAGCATTTCATTGTATAAAACTGAACCAGATTGAACTGGTTCTGTGGTTCTTTGTATATATTCTGGATATGAATCCTTTATCAGATATATGAGCAGCAAATATTTTTTCCCAATCTATAGCTCATCTTTTCATTGTTTTAACAGTGCAACAAAGAGCAAAAGCTTTCAATATTTGTAAAGTCCAGTTTATGTATTATTTCTTTCATGGATTGTGTGCTTGAGGTTGTATCTAAAAATTTATCACCAAGCTTAAGGTCATAAAGATTTTCTCCTAAATGATTTTCTAACATTATGTAATGTTATGTGGTACATGTAGGTCTATGATCCACTTTGATTTAGCTTTTCTATCAGATGTGACATGGTATGTGTTGAAGGTTGTGTGTTTTGCAAATGGATATTCAATTGTTTCAGCACCACTTGACTATTTCTGGCTTCTGCATTCTGTTCCATGGATCTGCCTATTTACCATTTCACCAGTATACTTTAATTCCTGTTAAAATCAGGAAATGTATCTTCCAAGTGTATATTCTTTTTAAGAATTGCCTTGGCTATTCCTTTTGTCTTTGCATGCATCATATAGAGGATATATATTTAGAATTTGCTTTCTGATATCTATTAAAAAGTTTGCCTGGATTTTGGTTTGGGTTATGTTAAATATATAAATCAATTTGGGAAAAATTTATTCAAAATAAATAATATTTAAATTTGAATTTCAAATATTGACTCTTTCAATCCATGAGCAAAGTCTCTCAGGTTATCAAGATCGTTGATTTCTTTGTTGGTGGTGTGTAATTTCCTGCATAGAAATCTTGCACATATTTTGTCAGACTTATATATAAGTACTTTTTAAAGTATTATTGGAAGTGGTAATTTTTTAACTTTCAAGTTCCATTTGCTTATTGGTGTGTAAGAATACAGTTGAATTCTGTATATTAACCTTACATCCTGTGACCTTCCTAAACTAACTTATTAGTTTCAGGAGTATATGTGTGTGTATGTGTGTGTGTTTAGATTTAGAGCAATGTTCTGCATAGAAAATGATATTGTTTTTGAAGAAATACAATTTTATTTCTTACTTTCCAGTGTATATAACTTTTATTTCTTTTCTTGCTAGAATTTCCAGTATGATGTTAAATAAAGTTGTTACCTAAAAACATCCTTGTCTTGTTTTAGATCTTAGAAGGAAAGCATTCAGCCTCTCACCATTAAGTATGATGCTATAAGGTTTTCATAAGCATCCTTTATATTAGATACAGGAAATTCATTTCAATTCCTAGTTTATATGAGTTTTTTGTCATGATTAGATCTTGAATTTTGATGATTTTTTTCTCTATTCCATGCTATAAATTTGTTTTTTCTTAGTCTTGTAATATAGTAAGTTTCATTGATTGAAAGTAGAACTAGCCGTACATTCCTGGGGTGAGCCCCACTTAATTGTGCATTGTTATTTATATATATGTATATAAATGCTGTTTATATGATTTGCTGATATTTCTTTAAGGATTTTTGTGTCTGTGTTCATGAGAGATATTAGTCTGAAGTTATCTTTCTTGTGAGTATGTGACAAAAATTGTGTGAGTGTGTGTGTGAATGTGTAGCTATACACACATACACATCTTCATGATTTCACAGTTGCACATCCAAAAATTTCATCTAATAACTCAGAGTTCAGTCTAACATTCCTCCTTTTCATATATTATCGTAACTGCCTTCTCCAAGAGTGAGCAATCTGATTCTCATTTTCCATAATATGGATAATGCACAATTTTTGCTCAAATTTTTGAGGGAAAAAGAAGGATGAGCATTATATATGGTGGTACTAATTCATATCTGTATAAATGTTTTAATTTTCATCTATGCTATGTATTAAAATGTAGCAATAATGATATCGATATGCAAAATAATGCCCTATAATACAGTAATCAGTTCTGTTGAACTTACAATGACCTTGCAACCAAGAGTGACATATTTCTCTTTGTACACTGTATGTGAGAACTAGAAATCTAGCTGATATTTTTACAAAAGTTGTTGGAAAATTGCTTGGAAAATGTCAAAATGGTTTTTCTGCACAGCAAGCTTTAAGCTAACAGTTACTGAGTATGCTAAAGAGCATATTCAAAGCAGCCGAGAGACACTTGGGACCTCCCACAGAGAGGGTCATCAGATTGTGGGCACAACAAGAAGAAAAGCTTCTTCAGATGCCAAGACAGATGCAGGTGATGAGAGGGAAACCTCCAAAGTGGCTGGAGGTGGAACAGAAGGTGAAGACCTGGATTCTAGAGCAGCATCAAACTGGGATCTCTGTTTCAACTAAGATGATACAAGAAGAGGATGAACGGACTGCAGGAAAAGAAACCTTACATGAATGATTTCTCAGGGACATCAGTGCTTTAAGTTTATGAAGAGAGAAGTTTTGAGCATGAGGAGAAGAACAAAGCTTGCCCCAAACTTCCAGCAGCCTGTGAGAATCAATTTTGTAATTTCATTCCTATTTTACCAATATTTGAAAGACCTGCAACTTTGAGCTGTCCTAAATCACCAAGACAGATGAGGTCCTCCTCACATTTAATGGGCCATCCAACAGAACTGTGGACATCAATGGGGCAAAGACTGTGGCTGTTAAAACTATTTGACATGGGAAACCACATTTCTCTATTATTCTAGCCTGTTGTGCAGATGAGACAAAGCTACCACCATGATCATCTTTAAAAGAAAAATGTTTCTGAAAGAAAAGATTCCAACTGGAGTTATTGTCCATGTGCATAAAAAAGGATGAATGAGTGAGGAAGGCATGAGAATCTGGTTAACAAAGTCTGGTCATGAAGGCCTGGAGGATTACTTAAAAAACCAACTTTGCTTGCTGGTGATCACTTCAAAGCCCACGTTACACAAAGTACAAAAGCAATTGCAGTGGCCTTGAAAACCCAACTTGCTGTAATACCTAATTGCCTAACCAGCCAACTGGAACCAGTTGGCATGTCAGTCAAAAAGCCCTTTGAGGGGGAGGGGCAAGATGGCCGACAGGTACCAGCCTCCGACAGAAGCTCCCGTCCAGAGGGAAGGATAAAGTCCAGAAAATACCCAACAAAGTTGAACACTAGGAGCCCAGCCAAGAGAGAAGAGTGATATCTACAGGACACCTCTGCTGAGGCAAGTTGCAACTCCTAGAAAGCAATCTACAGGTATATAATACATCCCAAAGGAAAGGTGTTGGTCCTCTCCCCCAAGAAAGTTGTGTTTTTCTCTTCATCTGCTCCTGTAAGTTTCCTACAGCAAGGGGTGAACCAAGGACTTATTGTCTCACCCCACGTGTGAGAGCTACAGAAGGTGGGGTCTACTCCCCTAGAAGGACCTTGCTGAGACTCCAAACAACCTCTCACCACGCAGAAAAATCGAACTAACAGTTTCGCTGCCATTTTGAATTCCCAGTCCACCCTTCCCCCCTTGCCTGCAGAGACAGTAAGAGGAGGCCCAAGAGCAGTGTCCCCCCCCTCCACAGGACCAAGCACCCTGTCCCAGCCCAGCAGCCAGAGAACTGCTTGAGCTGCACATTCTCCGCGGCTGCTGGTGCACCACCACCACTGTGGGCACCCAGGCGGGACACCTGGAGGACTGATCAACCAGACCTACGCATTCCCCGCGCACCGCTGGCACTCCACCACCACTCTGGGCACCCGAGCAGGGTGCCACAGGACTGATTTACAGCACCTCAGTAGAATCCATTGGTAACAGAATGGAGCAGGCAGAAGAAAGGATCTCTGACATTGAAGACAAAGCTTTAGTGTGCCCAAGTGCTCAAGGATAAAGAGAAATGGAGAGCAAAAATGAATCATTCTCTCAGAGAGCTCTGGGATAATTCGAAGGAAACTAATATTCATCTTATAGGAATCCCTGAAGGCAACGAAGTGGCTTCACAAAACACAGAGGCTCTTCTTCATGAAATTATGAAAGAGAACTTTCCAGACATGCCAAGAGATTCTGAAATTCAGATAGCAGACAGTTTCAGAACCCCAGCACGACTCAACCTGAATAAGACATCCCCCAGGCACATCATAATTACCTTCACTAAAGTTAATATGAAAGAAAAAAATTCTGAAAGCAGCTAGACATAAGAAAACCATAACCTACAAGGGGAAGAATATTAGAATGACGGCAGATCTCTCTGCTGAAAACTTTCAGGCTAGAAGAGGGTGGTCATCGACTTTTAATCTCTTAAAACAAAATAACTTTCAACCCAGGATCCTGTATCCAGCTAAACTGAGTTTCATCTATGATGGAGAAATTAAATGCTTTCATGACATTCACATGTTGAAGAAATTTGCCATAACTAAACCAGCCCTCCAGGATATTCTCAGACCTATCCTCCATAATGACCAGCATAATCCTCCACCACATAAGTAAACTCACACAGAAAATTTTGATCAAATTCCAACTTCCACATGGCGAAAGGATTCAAGAGGCCCACTGGACTTTCAAAAAACTCAATACCCAAAATTATACCAGGCTTATCAATATTCTCAATCAATGTGAATGGCTTAAATTGCCCTTAAAAGAGGCACAGGCTGGCTGACTGGATACAAAAACTCAGGCCATATATCTGTTATATACAAGCATCTCATCTTACCTTCAAAGATAAATATAGACTCAGGGTGAAGGGATGGTAATCTATATTCCAGGCAAATGGAAAACAGAAAAAAGCAGGTGTTGCAATTTTATTCGCAGATACAATACGCTTTAAGCCAACAAAAGTAAGCAAGGATAAGCATGGTCACTTTATATTTGTTAAGGGTAATACTCAATATGAAGAGATTTCAATTATCAATATTTATGCACTCAACCAGAATGCACCTCAATTTATAAGAGATACTCTAATAGACATGAGCAACTTGATTTCTCCCAGCTCCATCATAGTCAGAGATTTTAGTACTCCTTTGGCAGTGTTGGATACATCTTCCAACAATTCAGCATTTGGATTTAACAGACATCTACAGAACAGAACATTTCATCCTAACAAAACTGAATGCACATTTTTCTCATCAGCCCATGGAACATACTCCAAAATCAACCACATTTTAGGTCACAAGTCTAACCTCAGCAAATTTAAAAGAATAGAAATTATTCCTTGCATCTTCTCAGACAATCATGGAATAAAAGTTGAACTCAGTAACAATAGGAATCTGCAGACTTATACAAAAACATGGAAGCTAAATAACCTTATGCTGAATGATAGGTGGGTAAAAGATGAGATCAAGAAGGAAAATGCCAAAATTTTGGAACAAAATGATAATGAAGATACAAGTTTTCAGAACCTCTGGGATACTGCAAAGGTTGTCCTAAGAGGGAAATTTATAGCACTGCAAGCCTTCCTCAAGAAAACGGAAAGAGAGGAAGTTAACAACTTAATGGGATATCTCAAGCAACTGGAAAAGGAAGAATACGCCAATCTGAAAGCCAGCAGAAGAAAAGAAATAACCAAAATTAGAGCAGAATTAAATGAAAATGAAAACAACAGGATTATAGAACAGATCAATAAATCAAAACATTGGTTTTTTGAAAAGGTCAATAAGATAGATAAACCTTTGGCCAACCTAACCAAGAAAAAAAGAGTAAACTTGCTAATTTCATCAATCAGAAGTGGTAAAGACAAAATAACAACAGACCCGTCAGAAATTTAAAAAATCCTTAATGAATATTACAAGAAACTTTATTCTCAGAAAAATGAAAATCTGAAGGAAATTGACCAATACCCGGGACCAGATGGCTTCACATTGGAATTCTACCCTATCTTTAAAGAGGAACTAGTTCCTATACTACTTAACCTTTTCCAAAATATAGAAAAAGCAGAATACTACCTAACACATTCTATGAAGCAAACATCACCTTGATCCCCAAACCAGGAAAAGACCCAACAAAGAAAGAAAATTACAGACCAATATCATTAATGACTATTGATGTGAAAATATTCAACAAGATCCTAACAAACAGAATCCAGCAACACATCAAACAAATTATACATCACAACCAAGTGGGTTTTATCCCAGGATCTCAAGGCTGATTCAACATACGTAAATCTATAAATGTAATTCATCACATAAACAAATTAAAAAACAAAGACCATATGATTCTCTCACTTGATACAGAAAAAACTTTTGATAATATTCAGCATCCTTTAATGATCAGAACACTTAAGAAAATTGGCATAGAAGGGACATTTCTCAAATTGATAGAGGTCATCTACAGCAAACCCACAGCCAATATTATACTGAATGGAGTTAAATTGAAATCATTTCCACTCAGATCAGGAACCAGGCAAGGTTGCCCATTGTCTCCATTGCTCTTTAACATTGTAATGGAAGTTTTAGCCATTGCAATTAGGGAAGAAAAGGTAATCAAGGGTATCCATATAGGATCTGAAGAGATTAAACTTTCACTCTTCGCAGATGATATGTTTGTATACCTGGAAAATACCAGGGATTCTCCTGAAAAACTCTTAGAAGTGATCAAGGAATACAGCAGTGTCTCAGGTTACAAAATCAACACTCATAAATTGGTAGCCTTTATATATACCAACAACAGTCAAGCTGAAAAAATAGTCAAGAACTCTATTCTGTTACAGTAGTGCCAAAGAAGATGAAATATTTGGGAGTTTACCTAACAAAGGATGTGAAAGACCTCTATAAAGAGAACTATGAAACTCTAAGAAAAGAAATAGCTGAAAATATTAACAAATGGAAAAACATACCATGTTTATGGCTGGAAAGAATTAACATTGTTAAAATGCCCATACTACCCAAAGCAATATGTAATTTTAATGCAATCCTTATTACATTTCCATTGTCATACTTTAAAGATCTTGAAAAAATAATACTTCATTTTATATGGAATCATAAAAATCCTTGAATAACCAAGACATTACTCAGAAATAAAAACAAAGGAGGAGGAATCACACTACCAAACATCAGACTGTACTAGAAATCCATAGAGATCAAACAGCATGGTATTGGCACAAAAACAGAGAGGAAGATGTATGGAACAGAATAGAGAACCAAGAGATGAACCCAGCTACTTACCATTATTTGATCTTTGACAAGCCAATTAAAAACATTGAGTGGGGAAAAGAGTCCTTTCTTAACAAATGGTGCTGGGCAAACTGGCTGGCAACATGCAGGAGACTGAAATTGGATCCACACCTTTCACCACTAAGATAGACTCTCACTAGATTAAAGATTTAAACTTAAGACATGAAACTATAAAAAATACTAAAAGAAAGTATAGAGAAAACACTTGAAAAAATTGTCGTGGGCAAAAATTTTATGAGGAGGACCCCCTGGGCAATTAAAGCAACATCAAAAATATACTACTGGTACCTGATCAAACTAAAAAGCTTCTGCACAGCCAAAAGTACAGTAAGTAAAGCAAGTAGACAGCCCTCAGAATGGGAGAAGATATTTGCTGGTTATCTCTCCGACTCCGACACAGGTTTAATAACCAGAATCCACAGAGAACTCAAATGTATTAGCAAGAAGAGAACAAGTGATCCCATCTCAGGGTGGGCAAGGGAATTGAAGAGAAACTTCTCTGAAGAATACAGGTGCATGGCCTATAGATATATGAAAAAATGCTCACCATCCTCAATCATCAGAGAAATGTAAATCAAAACTACTTTGAGATATCATCTAACACCAGGAAGATTAGCCCATATCACAAAATCACAGATGCCGGTGTGATTGTGGAGAAAAGGGAACACTTCTACACTGCTGGTGGGATTGCAAACTAATACATTCCTTTTGGAAAGACATCTGGAGAATACTTAGAGAACTAAAAATAGACCTGCCATTTGATTCTATAATTCCTCTACTAGGCATATATCCAAAAATCCAAAAATCACACTACAATAAAGATATTTGTATCAGAATGTTCATTGCAGCCCAATTCATAGTTGCTAGGTCATGGAAGAAGCCCAAGTGCCCATCGATCCACGAATGGATTAATACATTGTGGTATATGTACATCATGGAATACTATGCAGCCCTAAAGAAAGATGGAGACTTTACCTCCTTTATGTTTACATGGATGGAGCTGAAAATATTCTTCTTAGCAAAGTATCTCAAGAATGGAAGAAAAAGTATCCAATGTACTCAGCCCTACTATGAAACTAATTTATGGCTTTCATAGGAAATCTATAACCCAATTTTAGCCCAGGAATATGGGGAGAGGGGAGAGGAAGGGAAGAGAGATGGGAGAGTGGTTGGAGGGAAGGTGATTGGTAGGATCACGCCTTTGGTTCATCCTGTAAGGGTACATGTGAATCTCTCTAAATGTAGAATATAAATGTCTTAACACAATAACTAAGAAAAACACATGAAGGCTATGTTAAGCAGTTGGATGAAAGTATTTCAAATTGTATATAGAAACAGTACACTGTACCCCATGATAGTATTAATGTACACTGCTATGATTTAATAAAAAAAAAAAAGCCCTTTGAGGCCCCAGTGAAGAAAGAGTGGACATTGTAGATCCAGTCAGCTGATACTGATTGACAACGATAAGCAGAATTAATTAAGAAAGCATCCATCACCCAGGTTTGTGATAGGATCCAAAAATTGTAGAATGATGTCAAGAAGGAAATGTCTGTGAAATTGTTTTAAGAACGTGACATCAGCAATGCAATGTATGGAACTGAAGATGATGAAATTTACTGGAATGAAGAAAGTGACTCTTCAGAAAACACCAGTAATGTAGAAATTGAAAAAGGTGATGCTTCTACTATCAATAGTGATAAAAAACTCTTGGCTTTCTATGATGCAGAAATGTCATAAATATGTTATTGGTTCATAAAATTAATTGTACCTTGTATCTGTTCTTGTGTTTCATAATTATTTGTTATATAAAATTTCTTGTACCATAATATGTTAAAAATAAATCCTTACATTCTTTTATAATAAAACAACAATTTCCTAGGCTTGGCACCTGTAACTCAGCAGCTAGGGCACCAGCCACATACACCTGAGCTGGCAGGTTCAAACCCAGCCTGGGTCTGCCAAACAGCAATAATAACTACAACAAAAAAAATAGCCAGGTGTTTTGGCGGGTCCCAGCTACTTGGGAGGTGAGGCAAGAGAATCACTTAAGACCAAGAGTTTGAGGTTGCTATGAGCCATGATGCCACAGCAGTCTACCAAGGGTGACAGTGAGAGTCTGTCAAAAAAAAAAAAAAAAGTACCTAAATATAAATAAATAAAAATTTGAAATAAAAAATAAGAGGACTTAGAAAGTACAGTGGCTCTTGCCTATAATCCTAGCACTCTGAGAGTCTGAAGGAAGGGGATCAGTAGTTTGAGGTCAAGAATTTGAAACTAGCCTGAGCAAAATGAGACCCTATCTCTACTAAATATAGAACATAGTCCCAGCTACTTGGGAGGCTGAGGCAGGAGGACTGCTAGGGCCTGAGTTTGAGGTTGCTGTGAGCTTGGCTGAGGCTATGGCACTCTAACTGGGAGACAAAGCAAGACTCATCTGAAAAAAAAAAATTAAAACAAAAGATTTATTTCCTGAAAAGTTTGGCGGAAAATATGGGTGCACATTAACACAGGAACACATTATACATGGCAAAACATGGTATACATGTTGTTTTCAAAAACCACACTTAAAATCAAATGATAAAGTAAGAATAAAAATAATTTTCCTTTTTTTAATATCTAGAAGGTCGATATGAAACTAAGAAGGAATTAGATTGTGGATGTAGAAGTTGCTAGTGACAAGGTAGAAGCATGGCAAAGGAACAAAGGACATGCTTTCTTGAATATGTAATTTCATCTTTTTTCAACTGCATGGGGAAGTTGTGCAGCAGATGTTTGTCATGTGACTGCTTGCAACTATTACTTTATTGTGATTTCGAGACCAGTTTTTAATCTTGCCTCCTCTCCTTAATCCCCCTCCAGAGTATTCCTTATTTGGTGTTTCACAGTAGCTGGTTTTTGTGAAACCCTGCATATGTTTTTAGATAACAATAATAGGAATAAAAAGAAACATTTTTATTCAATACTTTATGGTTCCAAAATAGTAATAGTATAAATATTGTACCTGGTGTTGGCAATGAAAATGGGCAGGTGCATGATATAATTATAGTGAAATAGTAGACACAGTCCACTGGCAAATGGATTACATTGATTAGAATGATGATCAGAATGTACCACAATTACCACAATAGAGTATTCTGTATTCTGTATTCTAATATAATTATGATATAATTATATTGGAATAGTAGACATAGTCCACTGGCTAATGATTACATTGATTAGAATGATGATCAGAATGTACCACAATTACAGCAATACAGTATTCTGTATCTGTTTACAGCAATAGAGTATTCTGTATCTGTGTATTTACTGTTACCAGTAAGTGGTATACCTTCAGAAGATTTCTTATTGTTCATTACCATCCTTTTCTTTCATATCAAAAAACTCCTTTTAAGCTTTTCTTGTAGGATACATTGGGTGTTGATAAAATCCCTCTGCTTTTGTTTTTCTGTAAAGTCTTTATTTCTCCTTCATGTCTGAAGGATATTTTTTGCAGAATATAATATTCTAGGGTTAAGGATTCTTTCCTTCACCACTTTGACTATATGATGACACCCTCTTCTGGCCTATGAGGTTCCACTGAAAAGTCTGCTGCCAGACATACTAGAGTTCTTTTATGTGTTACTTTCTTCCTTTTTTCTTGCCTGCCTTAGTATTTTTTTCTTTATCCATGACCTGTGGGAGTTTGATTATTAAACACCTTGAGGTAGCTTTGTGTGGTTAAATCTGTTTGGTGTTCTATGACCTTCTTGTACCTGCATGTTGATATTTTTCTATCAACTTGGAGATTTCTCTATTATTATTTCTTCGAATAAACTTTCTACCTCAATCTTGTTTTCTACTTCCTCTTTAAAGAATAATGACCAGGATGGATAAATGGATAATGGGGGATGTATGGATGAATGGATGGATGGATGCAGAGAGAGAGAGAGATCTGATCTTCCCAGAAGTGTACAATTGAAGTCAGAAAGCAGCAACTGAGACAGCTTCATAGACTCAAGAGTGAGAGGAGCAATAGTGCTTATATGTGTTCTTTCTGGTTTATAAACACTCCCTTGGCCATTATCTGCTTTCATCCTTGCAAAAGGCAGGGTATGCTTTATTATCCTCATTTTATAGACTAGGAAATATAGCTTTAGAAAAGAACATTTCAGCAAAGAGAGTCTAAATGAACATTAGCAAAAAAGACAGGGCCAGCCACAGTAGCTCACCTTGTAATCCTAACACTCTGTGAGGCCAAGGCAGGTGGATTGCTTGAGCTCAGGAGTTCAAGACCAGCTTGAACAAGAGTAAGACACTATCTCTAAAAATAGCTGGATGTTGTTACAAGTGCCTGTAGTCCCAGCTACTTGGGAGGCTGAGGCAAGAGGATCGCTTGAGTCCAGGAGTTTGAGTTATGACACCATGGAACTCTACTGAGGGTGACAAAGTAAGACTCTGTCTCAAAAAAAAAAAATCCAATAATACAATCAAAATTGATGTATTTACTGGATAAATTCTTGTCATTTGAAAAAAGAATACATACACACACACATACTCAGGCATTACAAAAATCCCATATTCATTTGGCCATAAATAAAATGTAAACACATTTTTTAAAGTATAAATTTCAGGGCCACATTTTCTTAACAAAACTAGAAGTACATAATAAAAACATGACTTTTTAAAATGAATAACTACTTGAAAACTAAGAAACATCATCCTAAATATTCCTTGAAGAAATCCAAAATGAAAGTGCTAACTATGGGAAGAACACAATGAAAAGGAGACAGTGTCACACCAAACCCTCTAAGTCAAAGTGTACATTTTTCTGAGAAAAAAATTAATTGCTCAAAATGGCTTCACTATTAAGGGAGAAAGAGAAAATACAGGAACTTTATGTTTATCTATAGAAGAAACATCACTTTTCTCCAAAATCCATTCTCTCCTTTTACCACAGGGAAGAATGGTAGGTGTGCCCAACTGTACTATATTCCCCAGACTCCCTTGCAGTTTACCAATAAAATGTAAGGTGCAGGGTTATGTGCCACTACTGGGCATAGTGGCCAAGACTTCTTCACATTTCCTTTTCCTTCCCCACCAACTAGAACTAGAGCACATTGGTGACCCAATTTTTATGTATTTATTTATTTTTTTTGAGACAGAATTTCACTTTGTCACACCTGGTAGAGTGCTATGGCATCATAGCTCATAGCAACCTCAAATTCTTAGGCTCAAGTGATCCTTTTGCCTCAGCTTCTTGAGTAGCTGGGACTACAGGCACCTACCACAACATCTGGCTACTTGGTTTCTTTTTTAGAGATGCGATCTCACTCTTGCTCAAGGTGGTCTCGAACTCCTAAGCTCAGGCAATCCACCAACCTCAGCCTCCCAAAGTGTGGTGACCCAGTTTTGTTCATCCAAAACCGATCTTGCCTTAGGACAGCACCAGAAAACTTCTTGGGAACAAACCAAAGAGAAATAGTTTAGGTTCTGTGGGCTGTCTGGTCTCAGTGGAACTACCCAACTCTGCCATTGTACATCAAAAGCAGTGATGGGCAATATGTAAAGAAATCAGCATGATTATACTACAATAAAACTTGATTTGCAAAGCAGGCAATAGGTAGGATTTGTCCTATGTATTGTGGTGTGCTGGCCCCTATCTTAGAGAGTAGCAGCATCCTTCTGTTTGCTTATGTTCCTGAGTGCATTTGTGGAATGGAATAGACCACCTACCTATTCTGAAGTATTCTACGAAAGAGAGATAACAAAGAGGTTTTGGTATCCCTTTGACAGAGGAATTTAGTCTTCACTTTCACCTTAAGAAATTAGGAAAAAGGAACAATAAAATTAATCAGAATAAAGTACAAATGTATAGATAAAATAAAGGTGAATTCAGTGAGGTAAAAAACAATGAAAAATAAGAAAAATAAGGATAATTAATGCATTAAAACAAAAAGGCAATAAAGTGGATAAGCCCTTGGTGATCATCATTTTTAAAAAAAGATATAGATTTTTTTTTTTTGAGACAGAGTGTCACCCTGTTACCCTGCATAGAGTGTCATGGCATCACAGTCTACAGCAACCTCAAACTCTTGGGATCAAGTGATCCTCTTATCTCAGCTCCTGAGTAGCTGGGATTCCAGGTACCTGCCACAACAGCTGGCTATTTTTTCTATTTTTAGTAAAGATGGGCTCTTTTTTTTGCTCAGGCTGGTCTCGAACTCCTGAGCTCAGTAATCCATCTGCCTTGGCCCCCCAGAGTGTTAGAATTACAGGCATGAGCCACCACACTCAGCAAAAATTATATATATTTTAAAGGAGATTAAAAGAATTATAAGGGACTGCTACCTCTAAATCTATGGAGATTATTTCGAAAATTTGGAGAAAATTGATAGTTTTCTAGCAAAATATTAATTAC
Source organism: Galagoides demidoff (assembly GCA_963574575.1). Classification (NCBI taxonomy): domain Eukaryota; kingdom Metazoa; phylum Chordata; class Mammalia; order Primates; family Galagidae; genus Galagoides; species Galagoides demidoff. Next base: position 16,530 of record CAUYQV010107844.1, read on the forward strand.
CAAGACACAAGAAGAAGCAGAAATTTGTACTAAATTACTACATAAGAAAAAGGAAAAGTAATTTAAAAATCTATTATTTCAAAAGACTAGAACACCTGGAAAAAAGTCTTAGCTGAGTTCTATCTAAACTTGCAAGAGCATATATTAATTCCAAAAATGTTTACCAATTACTTACTATCTGCCAGGCAGAATTCCAGCCCTCGTGAATAAGCAGGGAACAAAATCCAGTCTCCACCCACATGGAGATTATATTTTACTTGAGGGAGACAGACAGTAAATAAATACACAAATAAATACATATACCATATTGTGAAAATAAATACTGTAGAAAGCAATGCAAGCTATGGGAGATACTGAATACTCCTAATGATAGTGTGCTTCTCCAATGGTCCTTCTTGGCATGTGATTGTTTGCCATTTGTATATCCTCATTGGTAAAATGTCTCTTTTTGGGTCTTGTCCATTTATTAATTTTTTTTTAAGAGACAGAGTCTCTCTATGTCACCCAGGCTGGAGTGTAGTGACTATTCACAGGTTGTGATCACAGCACACTGCATCCTCAAATACCTGGTCTCAATCAGTCCTCCCACCTCAGAGTCCTGAGTAGCTTGGACTACTGGCATATTTCACTATACCTGGCTAATTTTTTTTTTTCTACGTACAAAGTCTTGCTATATTTCCTAGTCTGGTCTTGAACTACTGGCCTCAAGTAATCCTCCCACTTTAGCCTCTCAAAGTGCTGAGATTATAGGTGTGAACCATCATGTTTGACCCCATCATTCCTAATATATCTACAAAAAAAGTCTTGCTTGAAATTTGATAGGAGCTATGTTATACCTGAATATCAATTCAGGAAGAATTGACATCTTTACTGTGCTGAGTCTTCCAATCCATAAGTGTGTTATGTCTCCCTAATTTTTAGGTCTTCTTTGATTTCTTTAATCAGTATCTTAGAGTTCTCAACACAGAAGTCCTATACATGTTTTTTTTTTATTTATATTTCAGTATTTTTTTTGGAATGACGGTTAAGTGGGACTGCATTTTTAATTTAGGTTGCACATCTTTGTTGCTAGTATACAGAAGTATAATTGCTTTTTGTATGTTTATCTTGTTTGTGTGACCTTGCTGAACTCACTTATCAGTTCTAGTGTTTATTTTTTGTAGAGTGGGGAGGTAGTCTCACAATGTTACTCAGGCTTGTCTTTAATTCCTGGCCTCAAGTGATCCTCCCACCTTGGCCTCCCAAAATGCTGGGATTACAGGTGTGAGCCACTGTATCTGACCTTATTTTTATTTTTTGTAGATTTCAAGGGAGATATTCTATGCGGATAATCATGTCATTAACAAATAGGAACCATTTTACTTCTGATCTCTTTGACTTTTCCTTTTCTTTTCTTGCTTTATTGCATTGGCTACAACTTCTAGTGTTTGTTGAATAAGAGGGTGAGAGCAGACATCCTTGCCTTCTTTTTGATCATAGAGGATCACATTTGGCCTTTTACCAATAATTATACTGTTAATCATAGCTTTTCATAAATGGTCTACATCAACTTGAAGAAGTTCCCCTATATTCTTAGTTTGTAAAGAGTTTTGTCATAAATAGGCATTGCATCTTTCAAGGACTTTTTGTGCACCAGTTGATATGCTGAGATAGCTTGTTATTCAGCCATTAATACAGTATATTACATTAATTAATTTCCAAATTTTGAACCAGCTTTGCATCCTTTGAATAAATACCATTTGGTCATGTATACATTTTTTCTTTATATGTTGCTAAGTCTTGTTTGTTAATATTTTATTAAGGTTTTTTTGTTTGTTTGTTTGTTTTTAAGACAGAGTCTCAAGCTGTTGCCTTGGGTAGAGTGCTGTGCTGTCATAGCTTATAGCAATTTCTAATTCTTGGGCTCAACTGATCCTCTTGCCTCAGTTTTTCATTTTTAATAGAGATGGGGTCTTGCTTTTTGCTCAGCCTGATCTCAAATTCATGAGCTCAAGCAATCCACCCACCTCAACCTCCCAGAGTGCTAGGATTATAGGTATGAGCCACCACACCCAGCCAATTAAGGATTTTTGCATCAAAGTTTATGAAGGATATTAATCTACAGTTTGTTTTGTTTTTCTTGTACTATCTTTGGTTTGGGTATCAATGTTATACTACCTTTATCAAATGAATTGGGAATTTTCCCTTTCTCTTCTGTTTTTTACAATAGATTGTGTGGAATTAGTGCAAAGTTTTCCTAAAACCTTTGAAAGAATTCTCCAGTGAAACTATCTGGGCCTTTGATGTAGAAGAGTTTTTAGTTTAAGAATTAAAGTGCCTTAATACTTACAGGGCAATTCAAATGATCTATTTTATAGTATTAGGTGAATTGCGGTAGCTTGTGTTTTTGAGGAATTGGTCTGTTTCATCTAATTTGCCAAATGTATGCATGTAGAACTGTTCATAATATACTGTTTTTATGTTTGTGTCTGTAAGGTCTGTAGTGATCTTCCCTGTTTCATTCTTGATATTGATAACTCTGTCTTCTCTTTTATATGGCAGTCTTGCCACAGGTTCATTTTTGTTCATTATTTCAAAGAACTAGCTTTATTCTAGTGATTTTCTCTGTTGTTTTTCTATTTACAATTTCACTGATTTCTGAGCCTTTATTTTCTTCCTTAAGCTTCTTTTGGGTGTTTTGCTCTTTTTTTTTCTAGGTTCTTAAGGTGGAAGTGTAAGACTATTGATCTGAGTCTTTTCTTTTTTCCTAACATGAACATTTTATGTTACAAATATCCTGTATAGCACTACTTTAGCTGATATTTTCATTTTTATTTAGTTAAGTCATTTTTTAAATTTTTCACATGGATTATTTTGAAATGTATTATTTGGTTGTCAACTTATCCTCTTATCTTTCTGTTAACCTTTTTAGCTTAATTCAATTGTGAGTAGTAAACATACAATAAACACACTGATTTTAGCTCTTTTCCATTTGTTGAGGTTTGTTTTGTGGATATGTTCCTTCTTGGTGTATTACATGGGTGCTTGAAAAGAATGTACATTCCCACTATTAGGGAAAATGTTACATCAATATTAATATGATATTTTGATAATGGAGGGCAAAGGAACTGTTGAATTATATCATAAGTATCAGTCAGTAAAATCTAGACTGGAAAAATTCTATAGATAAGACTTGGCACCCACGCACAGTGGTTACGGTACGAGCCATGTAAACTGAGGCTGGCGGGTTTGAACCCAGCCCCGGCCAGCTAAATGACAGCTGCAACAAAAAATAGCCAGGCATTGTGGCAGGCACCTGTAGCCCCAGCTACTTGGGAGGCTGAGGCAAGAGAATCACTTAAGCCCTGGAGTTTGAGGTTGCTGTGAACTGTGGCACCACAGCACTCTACTGAGGGTGACACAGTGAGACTCTGTCCAAAAAAAAAAAAAAAAGTCTACAGATAAAGTAGTACATACGCATCAATGAGTAAAGTGTAAGGAAAAGAAAAGGTTAGAGGGAAGTCTATAAACTACAGGCCTTAAAATACACATTCAGGTGAAAATAAGGAATGATACTAAACCATGTTATCTAGGGATGGACACATGTGTGATTAAAAACCAATAAACACACATGGCTGGGTGCACTGGCTTAGGCCTGTAATCAAAGCACTTTGGGAGTCTGAAGCAAGAGGATTGCTTAAAGCCAGGAATTCAAGACACCCCTCCCCCCAGGCAATATAGCAAGACTCCATTTTTACAAAAAAATTTAACATTAGCTGGAAGTGGTGGTGTATGCCTGTAGTCCTAGCTACTTGGGAGGCTGAGGTAGGAGGATTGCTTGAGCCTAGGAGTTTGGGCTATGATAAAATTCATTGAGTTGTGATCATACCACTGAACTCTAGCCTGGACAATAGAGAGAGACCCTGACTTTAAAAAAAAAAAAAAAGTCACACACCCATACAAACACACAAGGAAGTGATATTAGGGTGGTGGCTACTTTTGGAGATTGATACCTTTGATATTAGGGTGGTGGCTACTTTTGGTGTACCTGAAGGGGTTACTGAAATAGCTAGCAGTTTTATTTATCATTTTGTGGTTTTATATCTTGACTTGGACAGTAGTTGGCAAGCAGTGGTGTGCTGGTATTTAGTAACCAGCTCTCCAGGGAAACAAGAAAGCCCTTATAACATTTCCTGATTTCTATCTTGTAAATACTATCACCATGGACAAATTTGAGCTACAAACATGATGTCACTGAATGTGGAGTTGGGAAGAGATTACTTTTAGGAGCCTGAGTGAGCCAACTCTAGCATAATGCTAGAAGGGTATGTTCCTTATAATAATTTACTGAGCTATACATTTAATCTTTTTGTTATCTTATAATTAAAAATGTAAAAAAACATATGAACTACAAAATACAACTAGTAGCACTAGGGAAATAGCTGATTCTACAACTGGGGAAGGAATTAAAAAAAATTAACCTAGAATATCTTTTATTAACAGAGAGTAAAGAAATGCTTAAAAACAGAAATAAAAAGTCCATGATGATAGTGATATGTCAAAGGGATATAGTAGCCAACTGAAAGAGCTCTCAGTTGCCAAACCTAGAACAATTTGAACAAGAAGGTAAAAAGTATTAGTGACTAATAACCCAAGATAAAAATTAAACATCCATAAGTTTATACTAACATAAATGAATGAGGAAGAAAAGGCAAATCTTGTGTGTAGAAAAACTTCAAATATTTTATGTAGCTACTTCACCTTAAGTGATCTGCACTTAGTGACTTCCTTTTGGAAGTGATGGTATGGAAAGGAGCAAAAGTAACTTTACAGTGGAGATATCTGACAAACACTACCTCAGCTAGGTAATCAAGGTCAACATCAACAGTGATGGTCACCGTTTATGTTCATACTGATGATGAGAAACATTCTTTATGATGAGAATGGCACTTTACCTGTGTGGTCTTCCTTCCAAAAAACTATACTCCTAGTACAATCATGAGGAAAAGATCAGACAAATCCCAAATGAGAAGCATCCGACAAAACACTGACCAATATCCTTTAAACCGTCAAGGTCATCGAATACAAGAAAAATCTGAGAAATTGCCACAGCCAAGTGACTTCTAAAAAGACTTGATAACTAAATGTGATGTGTTGTCCTAGATGGGATCCTGGAAATTAAAAAAAAAAAATAGGTAAAAACTAAGAAAATCTGAATAAATTACGTGTTATCATTAATAACATATCAATATTAATTATAAATGTGCTGTTAATAATAGGGGAAACTAGATGTAGAGTATTTGAGAATTCTCTTTATAATTTTTCTATAAATCTAAAACTGTTCTAAAATTAAAAGTTTATTTAAAATTCCCTGTTAACTCCTCACATTTTCCAGTGAAAAACACACAGTCAGGCTAAGTAACCTCATCTAACACTTCTAATCTTAAATCTTACATGAATCTTTGTCTGGAAGTCTTTCTACTTTGTCCTAATCAATTTTTTTCTTTCACTTTTTAAATTACATCTCTTCTCTCCTTACATCTCCTACAAATTCCTCCCCAGCCCAGTCCCAGTTGGTGATCTTGCTTCTTATTTTACCAAGAAAATAAACTTTTTATTTTTGACTACCAAATCTATCTGCATCTGTACTCTGCCTTCCTTCTTATTAAAATAAATAAATTATATGCACACCTGCTCCATTTCTGCATGGGATCACATCCCCTGCCTTATTACTTTTTCCACTTTTGATAAAATCATCAGTATCAGCATACAAACATACTATATTATCTTAATCTCATTTCCCCCTCCAGATTTCCTCAGTTTTCTATTCCACTTCATGGTAAAATGCCACAGAAGGCTTCTCTTTACTCACTAACACCATTGTTTTAAAATACAGCGTATTAATAGAAAATTTGAGGTATGGTAATTTAGCAGATGAGGAGACAATTGCCATTGAAAAGATAGTTTATTACTTACAGTTCCCAAGAGCAGTTGGCACACCATGCCATGCAGGGCCACCAGGGTTGATCAGGAGGCAAAGAAAGTGGAACACTGTGGGCAAGAACCTCTATTGTGGTTTCCATGGGAAGATACAAGCAAATCAGAATAAACAGGCTCAGGACTGGCTGGTGTGAATAATCTTAGCAGGCCCTGGGGCTTGGGCAGCTGACCCTGGTTGTCTGGTTCCTGGCCCTGCAATTGCGGCAGGGGAATGGTGGTCTGGAGTGTGAAAGTTGGGGGCACAGGTTCTAGATTAACTGTGCTGTATTTGCAAAGTTTACTTAAAAGCAGGGAGCATTTAGTTTCTAGGACTTGACTAGCCCTAGGAATCTTTCCAGAGTCAGCAAGACACCAGATATCAAAGCATCAGAATATAGAAAATAAAAGACATGGTTAATACAACCATTTCCTCACTCATCTGTTTTTAACACACTTGCCTGCCACTGTTGTCCTTGTGCTTGTAATGACATTTTATTTCTCTTGGTTGTCTCTTTACCTTATTAGCCACTTCTCACTTTCATTTCATAGATCCTCCTCCTCTGTTCAACCTCTAAAGATTGAAATATTTCTAGGCTTAATGTTCTGCTCTTTACTGTCTTCACCAACAACTCCCAAAGTGTGATTCATGAGAGCAACATTCATCCCTCACCCAAGGCTATGGTCAGGGACCAGCCCTAAATTCTCCATGACTTCAGCATAGCAGCTGTCACTCTTCAGCCAAACATTCTGCCAGAGGCCTAAGGATTGCCCCACTCTCACCTGTCATGGTTGGTGCAGGCACTTGCCATTGGGAGCCCTGAGCACAAGTTTCACTGGCTTCACTCTCCCCCTAAGACACAGTACATAGTCTAGAGTCTTGGGAATTGCACAACCCAATCCATCATCTGGGGCACTCAAACACACCTCCTGGGGACATAGTTTGGGCCTAAACAACCTATAGCTACCACCTGAGCTGGGTCCTATCTGTAACCATCACCTGCTGGCCTGGAAAACAGCTCACATAGCCCATCACAACTACTAACGCCAAATGCACAGCTCTTGGGACCCAGAAGACAATCTCACACTGTTACTATCATTTTTCATGTGTCACTCCTACTGTCCAGGGATTTGAGAGCCAGCTCACCCACCTGGTTCATCACTACTACAACTGGCATCTGAGAATTCCACCCAAAGAATCAGCCCACCTGAAACTACCAACACATATACCAGTGTATACTGCCCCATGGGAAGAATAGGCACAGGAATAGACATGCTTAACCCACCACCTCTACCACTGAAGCCTAAAGATGGACCCATGTGACATTCCAATCCCCAGCATGACTTTATCACAGCCTCCACTAATAACTGCACCCATATGTACTGAGGAAATGACAAATATCACTAACACTGTTTGTAGCCAGAGAAGTCATGCATACTGAGGAAATGACAAATATCACAACACTGTTTGTAGCCAGAGAAGTCCACATGTACCCAGAAGCAAAGCCAAAGGCCCCAACCCAAGCAACATCATAGACACATCTCCAAAAAAGTCCCATTCCATCAATGAACGTAAATTCAAAAATTGGAAGAAATAACTATTTTACTGGATGCATAGCTATCAATGTAAAGACACAGGAAATATGGAAAAGCAAGGAAATAAAGAACACATTAATTCTCCAGAAATAGATCTTAACCAAAATGAAGTTATCAAAATCCCTGATGAATAATTCAAAATATTTACTTTTTTAAAACTTCAATGAGATGCAAGAGAAATCCAAAAGCCAAAACAAATGACTTAGACTAACAATTCAGGATATGAATGAGGAATTTACTAAGAAGATATATATTTTTAAAAAACAAATAGAAATTCTGAAACAGAAGAATTTATTGAAAGAAATACAAAATATATTTGAAACCCTCAGCAATAGACTAGACCAACCAGAAGAAAAACATTTCAGAACTTGATGACAGGTCTTTGGAAATAATCCAAGTAGATACAAATTTAAAAGAATAAAAATGAGCAAAGCCTTTAAGATATTTAGGCAACCTTAAAATGACTGAAGATTTAGAAACCTATATAGCAAAATAATAGATAATAACTTTCTAAGTCAAACAAGAGATATATACATCTACATACAGGGGTCTCACTAGTTCCCAAGAACTATATAACGCAAAGATGTCTCCATGGCACATTTATAATCAGATGCAGGGGTGTCCAACTTGTGGCCATGGGCCATATGCAAATTATATAAGGACTTTTTTACTTATCTGTGGTGGCTGATATCACAAAAATTATGCATGCATCTCTTTTTTTTCTCATCAGCTTTAATTAATGTTTATGTATTTAATGTGTGGCCCAAGACAACTCTTCTTCTTCCATTGTGGTATAGAAAAGCCAAAAGTTTGGATACTCCTAAAAGTCAGAAAAGGGTGAATTCTACAAACAACTAGACAAAAACATCTGTAAAGGAAACCCCATCCTACTAGCAATGAATTTCTTCCCAGAAACTTTACAAGCCAGAAGAGAATGTGATAATGTACTCAAAGTGCTGCAAGAAAAAACCTTGCCAACCAAGAATACTATGTATAGTAAGTTTATCCTTCATAAATGAAGGAGAAAAAATACTGAGGGAATTAGTCACCATTTGACTAGCCCTACAAAGGCTATCTCCTAAGTATAGGAAGACTTAAACTTAGAAAGGATTGGATGGTATTTACCATCAAGAAAACATGAGAGTATAAAACTCACTGGTAAAGCAATCACACAAAGGAAGAAAGAAAAAGAAATCACAGTTGGGTGCCTGTGACTCAAGTGGCTAAGGCACCAGCCATATACACCTAAGGTGGTGGGTTTGAATCCAGCCCAGGCCCACCAAACAACAATGATGGCTGCAATCAAAAAATAGCTGGGCATTGTGGCAGGTGCCTGTGGTCCCAAATACTTGGGAGGCTGAGGCAGGAAACTTGCTTGAGCCCAGGAGTTGGAGGTTGCTGTGAGCTGTGATGCCATGGCACTCTACCCAGGGGGACAGCTTAAGGCTCTGTCTCAAAAAAAAAAAGAAAAAGAAATCAAATGGCACCAGTACAGAAACCCACCAAACTATAATGACAAACAGTAAGGGAGTAAGAAATAAAGAATTTATTTCTTTTAAAAAATCTGGAAAAAATTAATAATATGACAGGAACAAAATCTCACATATCAATAACAACCTTGAATATGAATGGATTAAATGCTCCACTTAAAAGATATAGATTGGTTGAGTGGATTTAAAAACAAACAAAGATGATTCAATTATATTCTGTGTACAAGAAATTCTTCTCTATAAAAGTACATATAGTTTGAAAGTAAAGGGGTGGGAAAAGATATTCCACCAAATGCAAACCAAAATCTAGCAGGAGTAACCACACTGAGATAAAACAGACTTTAAGACAAAGAATATTATTATATAATGATAAAGGGATCAATTCAGCATGAGGATATAACAATTTTAAATATATATGCACCTAGCACTACAGCATCCAGATTCATAAGACAAATATTACTGGACCTAAAGAAATAGACTGCAATAAAATAATAATGGAGGACTTGAGCATCTCACTCACACATAGACAAATCATCTAGACAGAAACATTGCTCTTAGATTGGATTTAGAACAAATCTAACAGACATTTATAGAACATTCCTCCCAATGCAGAATATACATAGACTATATGTTAGACAAAAAAATTCAATAAACTTTTAAAAATCAAAATCATATCAAGTATCTTCTCAAATCACAGTGAAACAAAACTAGAAATCAATACCAATAGGAACTTAGAAAACTATAAAAATACAAGAAAGTTAAACAACATATTCCTGAATGACTACTGAGTTAGCAAAGAAATTAATTTGGAAATAAAATATTTGTTGAAACAAATGAAAACAGAAACACAATGCACCAAAACCTATGAGACACAGCAAAAGCAGAGATGTGTGCATCAAAATGGTAGAAAGATTACAAATTATCAATCTAGTGATGCACCTCAAGGAACTAGAAAAGGAAGAACAAACCAAACCTAAAAGTACCAGAAAAAAAAAATAACAAAGATTGGACAAGTACTAAATTAAATAGAAACCCAAAAAAGTACAAAGGACAAAGAAAATGAAAAGTTGAGCGGCGCCTGTGGCTCAAAAGGGTAGGGTGCTGGCCCCATATGCTGGAGGTGGCAGTTTCAAACCCAGCCCCGGCAAAAAATAATAATAATAATAAAGAAAGAAATTTTTAAAAAATTATAAAAGAAAATGAAAAGTTGGAAGAGGGGCTTATCTAACAAATGCAATCAGTGTAACCTAATTCTTTGTACCCTCAATGAATCCCAAACAGTAAAAAAAAACCCAGATCATGCCATGTCAAAGAAGTAGGTTTTCAATTAGAAATCATTGTGTGAATGATGCTTCTGTTTAATACACATAGTAAAGAGATGTAATCATAAAAAAATGAAAAATTGGTTCTTCAAAAGGATAAATAATATTGATAAATCACTAGCTAGACTAACCAAGAAGAGAGAAGATCCAAATAAACAAAATCAGAAATGAAAAAGGAGACATTAAAACTGATGCCACAGAAATACAAAAGATTATCAGAAACTATTTTGAACTATACACGGTCAAACTAGAAAAGCTAGAGGAAATGAATAAATTCCAAGAAAACATACAACCTCCCAAGATTAAATCAGGAAGAAATAGAAAAACTGAATAGAACAATAACAAGTAGCAAGGTTGAATATGTAATTTTAAAAATCTCCCAATAATGGGAAGCCTAGGACAAGATGAATTTATAGCCAAACACTATCAAACATACACAAAAGGACTCTTACTAATCCTCCTAAAACAATTCCAAAAAATTGAGTAAGGTTTCTCCTTAACTCATTCTATGAGGACTGTATTACCCTGATACCAAAACCAGGCAAGAACACACATACAAAAAAACCTACAGACCTATATCTCTGATGAGCATAGATGTGAAAATCCTCATCAAAATACTAGCCAATCAAACTGAAGAGGACATTAAAAGCATAGTACACTAAGATCAAGTGGGTTTCATACCAGGGAAGCAAGGATGATTCAACATATTCAATAAAGCTCATGTACAACAACCCACAGCTAACATCTTACTAAATAGGGAAAATTTGCAAGAATTTTCTCTAAGAACTAAAATAAGAGAAGCCAAATTTCACAACTTCTATTTAGCTGGAAGTCTTAGCCTGAGCAGTCAGGCAAGGGAAAGAAATTAAAAAATATATTCAAGAAAAAGAGGAAGTCAGGAGGCGATGTGGCTCAAAGGAGTAGGGTGCTGGCCCCATATGCTGGAGGTGTCGGGTTCAAACCCAGCCCCAGCCAAAAACTGCAAAAAAAAGAGGAAGTCAATTTATCCCTATTTGCTGCTGATATGATCTCATATCTAGAAAAAGCCAAGAATATCACCTAAAAACTCCTCTATTTAATAAACCAATTTAGTAAAGTTTCAGGGTACAAAATCAATGTGCAAAAATTAGTAGCATTTCTATACAACAATAACAATCCAGCTGAGAGAAGAATCAAGCAGAAAATGCCATCTACAATAGCTACAGAAAAACAAAATATATAGAAATACATTTAACCAAGTAGGTGAAGGATCTCTACAAAGAAAACTACAAGGCTCAGTGCCCATATCATAGAGTAGGGCGCCAGCCACATATACCAAGGCTGGTGGGTTTGAGCCCAGTTGGGGCCTGCTAAACAACAATAACAACTGCAACGAAAAAATAGCCAGGCATTGTGGCAGGCACCTGTAGTTCCAGTTACTTGGGAGGCTGAGGCAAGAGAATAGCTTAAGCCCAACAGTTTGAGGTTGCTGTGACCTGTGACATCATAACACTCTACCAAGGAGACACAGTGAGACTCTATCTCCAAAAAAAAAAAAAGAAAGAAAGAAAGTAAGAAAGAAAGAAAACTACAAATATTGATGAAAGAAATTGAAGATGACACAAACAAATGGAAAAACATTTTATGCTCATGAATTAGAAGAATTACTAACTTCTAGCACTCTGGGAACTCAAAAACCCCAGTTCTAAAAATAGCTGGGCATTGTGGCTGGTGCCTGTAGTCCTAGCTACTGGGGAGGCTGAGGCAAGAGAATGACTTGAGCCCAAGAGTTTGAAGTTTGAAGGGGCTGTGATCTGTGACGCCATTGCACTATATTGAAAGCAACAAAATGAGTCTATGAGAAGAAGAAGAAGAAGGGAAGGAAGGAAGGAAGGGCGGGAGGGAGGAAGGGAGGGAAGGAGAAAGAAGGAAGAAGAAGAAGGAAGAAGAATAAGAATAAGAATTAGAATTAATATTATTGAAATGAGCATAATGCCAAAACAATCTACAGATTCAATACAACTTCTATCACAATACCAATGTCATTGTTCACAGAATAAGGAAAAAAGTCCTAAAATTGATATGAAACCAAAAAAGAACCTGTATAACTAAAGCAATCCTGGGCAAAAAGAACAAAGTTGGATCCAACACCTTACCTGACTTCAAATTATATTGCAAGGCTCAGTAACAGCATGATAGTAATGTAAAAATAAATGCATATATTAATGAAATACAGCTGAGAACCCAGAAATAAACCCACATATTCATAGCCAACTGACCTTCAAAAAGTCAATAAGAACACTGGGTAAAGGACACCCTTTTCAATAAATGGTGCTGGGAAAATTGGATAGCCATATGCAGAACAACGAAACTGGATCCCAGTCTCTTAACATATACAAAAATTAACTCAATAGGGATTAAAGGCTTAAGTGTAAGACCCCAAACTATGAAACTACTAGAAGAAAACCTAGGGAAAACTCTTCTGGACATTGATCCAGACAAAGAATTTATGACTAAGGCCTCAAAAGCACAGATAAAAAAAAAAATAGACACATGAGATTCAATTGAACTAAAAAGCTTCTGCACCGTAAAAGAAATAATTAACAGACAACCTATTGATTGACAGAATACATTTACAATCTATTCATCTGACAAAGGACTAATTTTCAGAATATACAAGGAACTCAACTCAATTAAAAAGCCATTAAAAAGTAGGTTCATTCAAAGATATGAATACACATATGATATGAAGATTCTACAGATTCCATAATGCTTTGAATTGATGAAGGATCAGAAAACCTACTGCCCAAAGTCTGTTGAGACATTGCCCAAGAAACCCTCCACTTTCAGAATACTTGGTGGAATGATCTCACAACCAACTCAACTCAATTAAAATTCCATTAAAAAGTAGGCAAAGATATGAATACACATTTTCCAATAGAAGACACACAAATGCTCCACAAGTTTATGAAAAAATTCTCAATATCACTAATCATCAGAGAAATACAAATCAAAACCACAATTAGATACCATCCTACAATCAGAATGGCTGTTATAAAAAGACAAAAACTAATTGTGTCTACCCAAAGCAAAAGAAACCAACTTATCAAAAAGATACCTGCACTTTCACATTTATTGTAGCACTATTCACAATAATAAAGATACAAAATTAACATTATAAAATTAATAATAAAGATTACAAAACTAAGTGTCCCTCACTGAATGAAAGGATACTGAAAATATGGCATATGGCATATATACACAATGGAATACTATTCGGCCATAAGAAAGAACAAAGTCATGTTTTTTTGTGGCAACATGAATGGAACTGGGGGTCATTATCATAAGTGAAACAAACTAGGCCCAGGAGAAAAATATTACATATTCTCATTCATAAGTGGGCTTAATTATGAAGATTCTACAGATCCCATAATGCTTTGAATTGATGAAGGATCAGAAAACCTACTGGCCAAAGTCTGTTGAGACATTGTCCAAGAAACCCTCCACTTTCAGAATACTTGGTGGAATGATCTCACAACCAGCATAGAAGAACATGGATCCTCCAAAAGGTGAGTCTCTCAGGCAATGTGTTTGGGACTCAGGGATGCACTGTCTGTATTCCTCTTCAGGACTTAAGGATTCTTTATCTAGGTAATAGAGTGCTGCTGGCAGATAGTCATCTATGATCAGCCTTCTTTGAAAACTGCATCATATGAAAAGTGACACCATGACTAAGGTCACACCCTCTTCTGTAGTGTCATTCAGTGACAAATCAGTGTAGTTCTACCAACTTCTTGGCCCCTTTGACTCAACTTGAGACACTTCTGAAGGATGACTATAGCTCCAGAGCCCTCCATGGTGTTGGCCAGAGGCCTTCTATAATACTGTATCCTCAAAGCCCAACTTAATTGTCTGCCAAATTCTGCTTCCTTCCATTTTCTTCCCTTCCATGGGTGTTAATCCCAAGAACACTTCCCAGTGAACATCCTCCATAACAATCTTCATGTCAGACTGTTTCCCAGGGAATCCCACCTGCTACAATGTCAAATCAGCAGTGAGAAAACAAATGTTCAGGTGTGATATTGGAGCTGGGTTACCACTACATGCTGGCAATGAAGATCCCTGGTTAGAGATGGAGTACAGATGGGTTCTGGTATGAGGTAACAGAAAAATTATTACAATTCTTCACCCATGATAAACTGGAATGGGATGACATCATGCATCTCATCAGGCATTTGAGAAATATAGGGGAAATAGTAACAATAAGAGCAGTAGAGTTGGGTGGCTATTGCTAAACACATTAGAATCTTTGACAAAAAATGAAGAAAGTCTAGAAGCAATTTTAAGCTAAATGTGAAAATCAGCAATTAAAACCTAAATGTGAAAATCAGAAGGCCAGCCTTCTGATTTATATATATCTAGAAAGAAATTGATTTCCTGCAGCCAGAGCAATATCAAATATATATATTACGAATCTTTTTTCCCAGTCTATCACTTACCTCTTCATTTTCTTAGCAGTATCTTTTGAATTGTTTCATGATTTCCATGTCCAATCTAAGAAGTCTTTGCCTATCCTAAAACTGTGAAGAATTTAATCCTACATTTTCTTTCAGATGTTTTATAGTTTTATTGTTTATGTTGAATTTTGTGATTCTTTCTATGAATAATAATGATTCACTTTTATTTAGTTTTTGTGGATGGTACAAGTATCAAAGTTGATTTTTTTTCCCGGTATGGATATCTAGTTGTTCTAATACCATTTTTCAAAAGACCGCCTTTTTTATCTTTTAATTATCTTGACTACTTTGTCAAAAATCAATTGACTCTCCCTATATATCTATATTATACATAGTCTATATGATATATATTATATAGATATAGTTATTATATATATATATGCTAATACTTGAAAAATTTTGTGTTTGTGTCACCAGATGGCCAAGAGGAGTACTTTGAAGGAGATTGTACTAATATTTAGCAAGGATGTATGTAGTACATTTTCTAGGATGAGTTTGCAAACTTAATTGTCCTATCTTATATGTGATTATTTTATACAAGAATAAAGAAAGTTTTACTTCTTCCTTTCCAATATCAATCTCTCTTTTTCTTGCCTTATTTTGCACTGTCTATACACGTCAGTACTATGTTGATTTAAAGACTAAAAGCAAATATCCTTGCCTTGTTCCCAGTCTTTGGGTGAAAGAATTTAAAGCTCTCTGTCAAACTGAGAAGTTCCCTTTTTAAATTCTTAAATGGGTTCCCTCTTAAATGGGTTTAAATATTGTCCCTTTTTTTTGCTTTTACTAAGATAATATGGCTTCTCTCTTTTATTCATTAACTTAGTGACTTAATTGCTTGACTTTTTAAAGTTAGATCAACTTTGGATTTCTACTATAAACCACACTTATTATGGTGTAATCACTTTTGTATATAGCTAAATTTAATGTGCTAATACTTTTTTAAAATGTTGTGTTTGTGTTCATGAGAGATACTGCTTACTGGTCCCTTCCTCTCCTCTCCTCCCCAACCTTTCCCTCTTTCTCCTCCTCCTCATTCCTCCCTGCCTTCTTTGTCTGGCTTTGATATTAGAATGATGCTGTCTACTAAAATAAGTTGGAAACATGACTCCTTCTCTATTTTCTGAAAGACCATGAATGGGTTTGGTATTTTTTTTTCCTTAAATGTTTAATGCACAGTGCAGGTGCAGGTGGCCTTACTTCTCAGTCTTTAGCTGAGATCAAGTGAAATATTTCATATAATTCACCAGTGCAACCACATGGTCCTAGAGGATTCTTTGTAGGAATATCTTTAATCCCAAACAAAAATTACTTAATAAATATAAGGCTATTCAATTTTTCTATTTCTTCTTGAGTTGGTTTTTTTCCTAAAGAAATGTACCTACTTAGGTTGTCAAATATATGAGCATAAATTTGTTCATGCTATTTCCTTAATGTCCATTTAAGTTGTTTAGGCTCTGTAGTGATATGCCTTTATTTACTCCAAATATTTGTAATGTATGTCTATTCTCAATTTTTCTTGACTTCTAAAAATATAACAGGTTTTAATGGACAATTGAAAGGCATTACTAGAGAAAGTAGCATATGAGCTCAACAAACAAGGATTTTCAGGTAGATGTATCATTATTAATGACCTTGAAAGGAAGTTTGAATTGAAGAGCCTGCCATTGTTCCTTATCTGGTTGCTGTTGTTTACATTCCTTTGTTGAGCCTACAGCTCCATAAGCTTTTTAGCAGATATATGTTGAATACTCCTCTTCCTTTTCTTTTCTATTTTGTTGTTGTTGTTGTTGTTGCAATTGTCATTCTTGTTTTTACCTGGCCCCAGGCTGGGTTCAAACCCTCCAGGCTTGGTGTGTGTGGCCAGTGCCCTACCCACTGAGCAACAGGCACTACCGCTCCTGTTTCATAGTTAAGACAGAATCAGATGGATATTAACAACTGACTTATCTGTTTTCTTCTTTTTCCTTAAATATATCTATTGCCTTGGCTTCCTTTATAAGCAAAACCTGGAAAATCTACAAAAACAAATGTTCTGTTGCTTATCTGGAATTAATGTATAAAATATTGCTATCATTTTTGATGACATAAATTTTGCTTAGTTTATTTCAATCTAAATAAAAGTGAATCTTGTTTAAAAATAGCTTTCTTCATTTTATTGATTTCTGTTCTATTGGTTATCTTTCATTTTTTTTTAAATTTCTAATCTTCTCTTTAATATTTACTTCTGTTTCTCATTCATTAAGATGAAAACTTACAGGTATAAAATTTACTAAATGTAGAATATAAATGTCTTAACACATTAACTAAGAAAATGCCATGAAGGCTATGTTAACCAGTTTGATGAAAATATTTCAAATTGTATATAAAACCAGCACATTGTACCCCATGACTACATTGATGTACACAGCTATGATTTAATTTTAAAAAATGAAAGCTTACATAAATGACTTTAGATCTTTCTTTTTTTCTAACATAAACATTTAAAACTGTATACTTTTTTCTAAGCTCTGCTTTAGCTGAATACCAGAAATTTTGATGTATTGATTTTTCTTTTTTAGTCAGTTAAAAATGTTTTATAACTTTCTTTGAGACTTCTTGGATTCATAGATTCTTTAGAAATATGTCGTTTAAGGCAGGGTAGGGTGGCTCATGCCTATGATCATAGCACTCTGGGAGACCAAGGCAGGTGGATTGCCTGAGCTCAGGAGTTCGAGACCAGCCTGAGCAAGAGTGAGACTCCATCTCTAAAAATAGCCAGGCATTGTGGCAGGTGCTGTAGCTCAGGAAGGACAGCAAGGAGATAGTGAGGTAGATGTAGTATATGATCCAGAGCAGTGGAAATCTGATGAATTAGACAAGTGATTGTGACCCACTGGGATCAGCTGGACCACCACAGAGCTCCAAGATGGAAAGAAGCCTTTCCAGAGTTTTAAGTTGTTGGGGGAAGTTGGACATTGAGTGGAAACCTTAGAAGAGTAGGTGGACTCAAACAGTATACAGCAACTATACTAGTTGGAGTGGATTTGCCATAGGTTTGATGGCTGGCAAGGCAGCCATACCGAGGTCTGGCAACTAGGGGGCTGCCATTGTAGGAAGGTTATGAGACGGTCTTAGCACGGGCCTAAAGCCTGGCCATACTAATTCTGCCTGCCAGGATCAGAAGTTCACTCTTGGGATAGGCTGAGGGACTCCTACACCCCACAGGAACTGGAATCAGGGGGCACTATGAGACCTGCCCCTGAAGGATTCTTGTGAGCTTTAAGATTCCAACCACAAGAAGGTCTGAATGCTAAGGAAACAATCAGGTGATTACGGAAGGCAAATAAGTTAGGAATAAGAACCGAGGTTACTGGCTGTGATCTCCACTTCTGAAAACAAAAACAGTGCCACCTGGTGACATATTGCAACATATTGTCATCAAGAGCAATAACTCTTATTTTTCTTTTCTCTTTCTCTCTCTTTTTTTTAATAACTCTTATTTTTCTGGCCATGAGGAAGAGTTTGGCTTTGCTCAGGCTGAGATAACTCGCTTCAACACCTAAGCTGTGAGACAAGATAATTGGAAGCAATGGAGAAAATGAGAAGGAAAAAGGAAAACAAGGAGGTAAACAAGAAGAAAGAACACATGAGGAGGAACCAACAGAAAAATTTGAGCAACATGGAAAACCAAATCAGAGCAACTCCCCCAAGGAACCACCATAAGGCAGCTACTGCAGAAGACTCCACCTATAAAGAATTAATGGACTTGACAGACAGAGAATTTCAAATATGGATGATAAGGATAATAAAAGGAATGAAATAAAAATGGAAAGACTGAACCAAAAGTCAGATACAAAATATGTAGACTATATAAAGGATATGGTAGAGCTTAAGGAAATGAAGGAAAAATTCAGGGAATGTAAAGATGCAATAGAAAGTATCAAATATAGGTTAGACCATGGAGAAGAAAGAACCTCAGAGCTAGAGGATAACGTTTTCAAGGTAATCCAGGTAGCTAAAGAGGCAAAGAAGAAGAGAGAGCAAGCAGAACAGGTGCTTAGAGAACTACAAGACTCCATGAGCTCCATAAGCTTTCAAACATATGAATAATAGGAATTCCTAAAGGGGAAAAAGATTGTCCCAAAGGAATAGAAACCCTACTGGAGACTATCATAAATGAAAACTTCCCAAGTTTTACTAAAGACCCCGATACACTACTTTCAGATGGATATCAAACCCCAGGTCATCTCAACTCAAACAGAGCCTCTCCAAGACACAACATAATAAACCTGTCCAAAATCAAGATGAAAGAAAAAATTTTGCAAGCAGACAGGGGTAAGTGCCAATTGACCTATAGAGGCAGAGCCATTAGGATGATACCAAACTTTTCAACTGAAACTTTCCAAGCCAGAAACACATGATCACTCACCTTCAACATTCTTAAGCAAAACAATTTTCAGCCCAGAATTCTGTATCTTCCTAAACTAAGCTCCAAAACTGAAGGAGAAATCAAATCTTTTGTGGATATACATACACTGAGGAAATTCGCCACAACAAGACCAGCTCTACAGGAAATACTTGACCTATTCTCAAAGCTGACCATCACAATGGACCACCAGCAAAGTAAACATCCAGAAGCCAAAGGTCAAAACTTAGCTTCCATAATGGCACAAAGGATAAACTACACAACAGACTTTCACAAAATAAGATGAATTAAACTTCACCACACTCATCAATTCTCTCAATAAATGTCAATGGACTGAATTCCCCATTCTACAGGCAGGCACAGGCTGACTGATTGAATAAAAAACACAAGCCATCCATATACTGTCTCTAGGAGACTCACCTAGCCTTGAAGGACAAATCAAGACTCAGGGTTAAGGGATGCAAAACAGTATTTCAACCAAATGGAAATCAGAAGGAGGGGTTGCAATCTTATTTTCAGATAATAGTGGATTTAAAGCAACTAAAGTTAAGAAAGGCAAAGATGGACACTTTATACTGTTCAAAGGAAAAATACAACAATAAAACATTTCAATTTTAAATATTTATACACCCAACTAAAATGCCCCCAGATGAATTAAAAAGACCTTGATAGGTCTGAGCAATAGGCTATGTCACAACACCATACTATATGGAGACTTTAACACCCCTCTGACAGAACTGGACAGATCCTCTAAACCAGTGGTTCTCAACCTTCCTAATGCTGTGACCCTTTAATACAGTTTTGCATGTTACGGTGACCCCCAACCATAAAATTATTTTTGTTGCTTCTTCATAACTGTAATTTTGCTACTGTTATGAATTTTAATGTAAATATCTGATATGCAGGATGTATTTTCATTGTTACAAAGGGGTCACAAACCACAGGTTGAGATCCACTGCTCTAAAAATAAACTAAACAAAAATACAAAGGACTTAAATTTGACTCTATAACAGATGGGATTAATAGGAATATACAGAAAACACCATCCCTAAGCTAAAGAATATACATTTTTCTTGTCATCCCATGGTACACACTCCAAAATAAACCATATCCTAGGACACAAATCAATCCTCAACAAAATTAAGAGAATTACACCTTGTATATTCTCAGACCACAAGGCAATAAAAGTCGAACTCAACTCCAATAAAAATGTTCAACCCCAGTGCTTGCTTCGGCAGCACATATACTAAAATTGGAACGATACAGAGAAGATTAGCATGGCCCCTGCGCAAGGATGACACACAAATTCATGAAGC